>MU871744.1:0-16907 GCA_036418205.1 Ostertagia ostertagi | reverse complement strand
TCGCTCACTACTCCTTTGAAAACACCAGTTCAGACCATGATGATGGATGACGAGGAATTGGCCGACGAACAGGGTAGCGAGGGAGAATCAACGAATGATGAAGATGAAGGTGGCTGCTACGCTAGCTATTGTTTTGTTGTTCTGAAGAGTAGGAGGAGGGGATATCAGGAGGTTCTATTCGATGTACCGCGGGTGAACGTGACGTCCGTAGTAACTGCTTTTCTCTACGTGTTGGGAAGACTTGCGGGTTTTTTTTGAAGTCCAGCTGCTTGTTCGATTTTATGGTGTCTATGTTCAGATATGGACGACGGTGAAGCAGCTGGTGAGTCAGAATCTGAAAGCCTAGAAGATGAAGAGGTGTGTCAGAATTGGAAGGCTTCTTCTTCTGGATAGACAATTTTATTTTAAGGGAGTCGACCCTGAAGCGCTTAATCGTCTAGAGAGTGCTCTAGGAAAGGCGGCTGTCAAGAGGAAAGGCGATGCGATTGATGAGGAGGAGGTCAGTCGATAATACGGTGATGTAGTCGACTATTCTCATGCTCTTATTATCATACCAGTAAGGGGTGATTCGTATGCAAAAATCAGTTGGGAAAAACGGAATTCTCATTTCCTGAACACGAGTAGCACCTGAAGTTCAAGTAGTGGGAACTGGGAGGAACTGGAAATACTTGAGGCTTGTTTTAAATATTTTGAGCTTCTTATTTCTTGTATTGCATTCCGGTTAGTCTAGCGATGAAGGCATGTTCCGCGAGAGGCCAGGTGTGGGTTGCTGCCCTCGATAGCGCAAGTATTTGTGGTGAGGAATCCAATAGTAATGAAGCAGGCACGTGGGATTGCCAGGAACTTCTAAATAGATAGTTTGATTCAACTTGTTTCTATTATAAACATAACAACTTCATTCTAAAATCCATTGCACGCCGATCGTCTGGGCAGAATTTGCGGTCTTCTCATTGACCCCTTTCCTTTACCGTATTCTTCTGTATCAGGAAGAGCCAACCAATGAGAAGGTTGCAATGCCTGCCCACACCATCAGCGCGCCATTCGATGAGTTCTCAGTATTTTCGTTCATTCTCTTATTATTCGTGCAATAATCTTGTTCACTATGTCCAATGCAATATTTCCATGTAGAGTATCAGAGTCGCGAGATAGATGGGGAACTTGTTTTCAAACAGTGAAATGGGTTGAGGGCCGATTTTAGTCTTTTTTGTCAGTTTTTTCTCAGTTTCATACCTTCTCTCACGAGCTAGGGTTTCTGAATGCCCAAACTTCGATCTTCGGTGTTCTGCCGTCGAAATAGGCCTTTCAAAGTTCACCTTAATCAATAACAACGGCTTGTTTCTATGGAACGAGCCTTTCCAAAATTCACATTTTTGTTCTCATATTTAAAATTTGTTCGGCTGATTTTAAGTGGAAACCCTTGATTGATATTTTCCTTTGAATTACCGTGATTTTAGTCGGACGCTTCTGACGTTGATGACGCTGAAATGTTCGCATTGGATGATCGGCTTGCAGCTGCGTTCAAGGCTATGGCTCCTAAGAAGAGCGAGAAGTGAGGGTTTCTTATTACCAGATCCACCGGATGTAAGAGGATACGATCATTTTCTAGCAAAATGGCTACTCAGCTGGCATCTGCGTTCCGGTTGAAACTGGCGGACTTACTTCTCTTCACAATCTCATCACAGGATACCCCAGCAAGCATCAAAATAGTCAGTTGTGTGGTGGTTAATAGTAATAGTCTTTGTGGTGGTTTTTCTTTGCCCTGGGTAGCTCTTTGGACAAGTGAAGTAATTTTATCCTGAATTCAGCATATGATTGTACCACTGCTCAAACTTGCAAAACTTCAATTGAAGCAGGACACAGAAGGTCTGAATTCGAGGAAAACAATTAGTCTTCTGAACATATTGTCACGGTTGAAGAAGGTAAGCATTTCATAGTTTTGTTTTAGTCAAAGAATATTTTCTTTACTTGCTTTGTTTATTTCTAGAGATCCAGGGTAAGCCAGAAAGGAAGATGGGCTAGATTGTTTTTTTGCTACTGTCACAGACATGCAGTAACCCTATAAGAATAGTTATGAACATTTCTGAACAATAGGCGAAATTAGGATTTGATTACATAATCGCCTCATTTTTCTATAGGAAAGAGACAAATGCAGCTTTGTGACACGCTGGCTTGTTTAACACCACTCGGTCCCGTTCCTTGAAAAGGGAGACCAATGGGTCCAATCACTGATAGGCTCAATCGGCATTGTATTCAGCCATGTCAGAGATACAGCTGATCAATGGGATTTGGTACTGAGAGGGTACAAGCGCGGAGTTTAAGGGTTCTAGCAGTTTTCTTTCTTTGTTTCATTACTGGGTTGCCAATTATCACAACTATGTTCATTTTCATAACCAATTACCGCTACCTGTTCAGTAGCTGAATGTGCGTTTAGTTCTTCTACTTGTTTGTGATATTCAGATCGAGGTCGCTGATAAGCAGGTAATCAGCTTGCTGAACAAACTGATTGCCGAAGGTTCTGGCATCTCTAATCCGACTTTCATCTCGACCGTTGCTGCTTTGTGCTCATTCATCGTAAGTTTAAATTGTTTGGTACTAGCTGCATTCGATATCGGATCCTTCCTAATGTCCGCAAACGCGCGATTTCCCTTAGGATTTTTCATACCTACGCGCTTCTATAATCCTACTTACTATAAAGCGCTTCGTCTGTCGTTCTGTTCTGTCCCTCTGTCTGTCGTTCTGTCGTCGTTCTGTATGTCTGTCACGAAATTCCCTAGCTCCTCGGGATCCGCCTGGAGGGACCGGGTCAAGTGTGGGATGGGTGGGCAGGGTCTCACGTAATACAAAACACACATCAGCTAAGCGGAGCCCCGCCCACAGAGGGCGTGGCGTGCGTCGAAATGAATTGTACCAAAGACCAAGATTTCGATTTCAGTGAAAAAACGACCTCGAAACTGGGCCAAAAAGTGGGCTAAGGTGTGCATTGGTAAGTAACATCGAATTAGGGAGACCCACCCCCGGTGGGCGGGGCGTTCTCTAAAAAAGCAGTGCTTTATGAAAAATTTCATAACTCGGTTGGGAGAAAGCCTACAGAGCAGAAAACAATTTGGTGTAAGGGAGCAATGTCTAAGGTGTTTCCTGCATACATGACGTGGGCGGAGGCCGCCCAGAATGGGCGGGGCGCGCTCTGAAGTGTACAGCATTTTCTACAAGCCCTCATAATTCGGGTCGGGGAAGTCTTAAAGAGCCGGAAAAAGGTGGATAGAGGTGTATGGAGGAGTGGAGGCCAGCTGTCAATGGTGGGCGGGGCTTGACCAAAGTGGGCGGAGTTTGCGACGAAAATTTATAACTCGGCTCCATGAAGCTCCGGAGGCTGGGGAAAAGGTGGATAGAGGTGGGTGGAGGAGTGGAGGTTAACTGTCATTGGTGGGCGGGGCTTGACCAAAGTGGGCGGAGTTTGCGACGAAAATTCATAACTCGGCTCCAAGAAGTCCCGGAGGCGGGAAAAAGGTGGATAGAGGTGGGTGGAGGAGTGGAGGTTAACTGTCATTGGTGGGCGGGGCCTTGACCAAAGTGGGCGGAGTTTGCGACGAAAAAAATATAACTCGGCTCCAAGAAGTCCCGGAGGCTGGGGAAAAGGTGGATGGAGGTGGGTGGAGGAGTGGAGGCCAGCTGTCATCGGTGGGCGGGAGCTTGACCAAAGTGGGCGGAGTTTGCGACGAAAATTCAGAACTCTGTTCCAGAAGGTCCCGGAGAGTGGGGAAAAAAGAAGATATAGTTGGGTGGGAAAGTGGAGGTCAAAGGCCAGTGGTAGGCGGGGCTTGGCCAAAGTGGGCGGAGTTTGCGACGAAAATTCATGACTTGGCTCCAAGAAGTCCCTGAGGCCGCGGAAAAGGTGGATGGAGGTGGGTGGAGGAGTGGAGGCCAGCTGTCAATGGTGGGAGGGGACATGACCAAAGTGGGCGGAGTTTGCGACGAAAATTCATAACTCGGCCCCAAGAAGTCCAGGAGGCTGGGAAAAAGGGAGTAGAGGTCGGCGAAGGAAAGGAGGTCAAATGCTATTAGTGGGTAGAGCACGCACCCAAGTGGGCGGAGTTTGCCAAAAGTATCGCAATTCGGTTGCAAGAGGTCCTAGAGATAGGGGAAAACGGGGTTAGAGGTTGGTGAGGGAAAAGAGCTCAACTGCTATCACTGGGTAGAGCACGCACCTAAGTGGGCGGAGTTTGCCAAAAGTGTCGTAATTTGGTTCCAAGAGGTCCCAGAGACCGGTGAAAAAGGGGGTAGAGGTCGGCGAAAAGAAGGGAGCCAAATGCTATTGGTCGGCAGGGCACGCACCGAAGTAGACGGAGTTCGCCACGAGATTTATTGTCCGGGCCGAGGACCGAGAAAAATAGGATAATGGTTGACGAAGAAAGAGCGCATAGAATTTAGCGGAGAATTCAGATATTCGTATTGTATCAAGCCAAATTTGAAATTTTTCGTCGCACCATCAAAATTCGCCACAGATCTGTGTTGCGCGCGCAATGCGTGCGGCGCCAACTGGTATTATTATAGGACAACCGACTTTCTTTCGAGGTCGCTTCAGTTTTGAGTTTCAAAAAGAACCTGCAACAGCGTGATCCGATATTGAATCACGGCAACTGCGCTTGCAAAATCACTTTCTGCCTATGCGGCATAAAACCTGGAACACCGCTTTACGTAGATTTTTCGAAAGACGAACACAGGCAAAGGCTCGCAGGGGGCGTAATTTGGGTTAGCAGGCGACAGCGACCCTATATGTTAAATTGATGCTGAAGAAATGTCAATCTGTGGCAAATGTTAAGCACTAACCATAAGAGCCACTGGCAAACGGTGCTGTCTTAAAGTAAACGTTAGCGGAATAGATAAGAGCTAGGAAGTGATTGTACGTGACTCGCAGCGACCAGCAGCGTCAGGGTAACGGTAAGCACTGGGCGCAGTACGCTAGGAAGTTAGTATAGAACCCACTGACAGGATTGAATAGCTTTGGCGGAAATGTTACTTCTGTTGCAGTTCTCACTTGGTATCTCATCAGATGGCACATGCTCAGAAGAAGTTCTTTCGGCGTTTGTTGGCTGTTTGAGCGATTCATGACCCAAGAGGATGGACTCATCGGATGTGAACTAGCAAATTAGGCGCCCCGTCATAAAACATCCGGTAATTTGCAATCCGTGGGAGTCCCACGGTGGGACTCCTTTTTTCTTTTCTTTTTTTTTAAATTCTAGAGTTGGAATGTTTGAACTCTTTGAGGCTCCAAAAGTTGATTGCAAAAACAACGCAAAGTATTCCAGGATATTCCTAACATGTCTTACTATTGCGCCCGGTTATGTTTTGGTGCTTAGCACATTCTTGTGGCCTTTTCAGTTGGTTAATTGATTAGTTAGGAAATATGACTAACACACCTTGCTTCGCCTCCAACCTATATGACTGATCACATACGAGACCGGTGAAGAGCGCCATCTATAATAGTACTTACTCGACTCGGGCTCTCAAATATCGCTGGGCTTCTGTATGAGCTCATAGCTTCCTTTGCAGCAACTCGTCAGCATACCGTAACGAATTGAAGAATTTCATGTCGCGTTCCTTGTTGTTGGTTTCCGGTGCTATAATTCTTATCGGAGACTGATAAGAGATGAGATAAATAAGAAACATCACTGGAAACCAATAGTGGCTTGGCTAATGGGCGTAAAGGGATGGTGATGTTGCGTGATGGACAATCTAGCGAATTCAAGGGCGTGAGTCGGGTAGGTTAACCAGTAGTACTCCATACCGATTTGGGAGGATAAGACCTATACTAATTGTGCGGAGCAAGGTGAGCTATGCCACTGTGGATTGTTTCTGTGTTATGTTTACAAAATATCAACTAACTGAGTCTTCAAAATTATTTTCTCCGACTATAAGAAGGTGCTAAGCACCAAAATATCGCCGAATGCAAAATCAAATCACTTTTGTGATTATCTTCAAATATGTTTTGTTTTTGCAACCTTTTTGAGCCCCACGGAGTTTCAGCGTTGAGGTCAAGGTAAACTTTTCTGCGACACAACCCTGATTTTTATATTGCTTTGGTTTAGGAATCATTTGTTCCGAAAGCGAGCGTGTTTCTCAAAGCCGGGTTCAATGAGGAAGTACCGAGTTTTCCGAAGGGTTAGGGTTTTACTGAACATTGATCTGCCTGTTCAGTTTGCTTTATAGCCTCATAACGTGTATTCAGACTGAAGCCTTGTTGTGCCTCGCGGGTATGATGAATAAAGGAGTGCTGCTGAAAGCACCAGTAGAGAAATCCATAATCAAAGGAATTGCAAAAGCGTCTTCTGAATATCTTCGGGCCTCGATAGCTGAACCCGAGACGGTTAGTCAGGTTTTCTCCATGTGTTTAGTTTTCTATCATTTCTTCATAGTAAAAAAAGGCTCGATTCTTCTTCGTAGGATATGTGTTGAACCACTTTTAGATCAAACCTCGGTTTTTCGCAAGCGTTTTGAGGCTGTTGCTGTCGACAGCTAACAGTATTGGAGATGATCTTAAGGTAATCACTAGCGAGGTGTCGTCCTCGCTACAAAACGACCAGTCAGATAAATTCGTTGTTACAGCCCACGTTGCAAAAGCACTTGAAATTGGATGCGGTGTTGGAAGACGAGCAAACATTGAGTCAAGTAAGCAAGAAGATCAATTCGGCTTGTCAGCAAGTGAGTTCCATTTATGGTAGATGGGAAAACGCGAACTGTGGAGTGCATGGCACTGGTAGATTTTCTGACTGATTTTTTAGTTACCCTATTCATCATGGGTAAATGTGTTCGCACAGATTCATATTCAGTACTTCTCTGACTTATTTGCTCGCAGGTTATGTAGTAGGAGATAGCATCGATGTTATTGTCTTTTCAACCACATATGATCTGTTGGTCATTTTCGTAAAGGGCTGTTGGTAGTGGTAGCTAATCTCGGACCACGGTCGGAATAGTCATAAGGAAAGCGCTGCGCAACAGATATTACGAAAATTTGGGGTGGTCGTTAAATCGCCTTAGAAAAATGTATGAACATGGAGCTTCCACTAAAAATGATATGCCACCGACTACGCGGCCGTCCTTAGCTTAACGGCAATAGTCTTTATAAGATGCTTACGTTAGCAGAGTGAAGCTAAGAATGAAAAAGTTGTCTCGTTGAGCTATGATAGGTAAAAGATGGTTTGGTTTCCTCAGGCTAACACGAATACCCATGGAAATTAAGAAGATAGTGCGGTGGCAGTTGGCTTGCGTTTACCACATGTTCAATAGGTGTGGAATGCGCAGCGCACCTCAAACAGCCATTTGTCAATGACAAACTTTCTAGAAGCCAGGAGGTTACTTATGATTTGATCATGGGCACCCTAATTTCCAAAATGTCTTATTTTATTCGCATAACTGAGACCTCTAAAGCAGAAATTAAATCTTTTATTAGATTGCTTTTGTCTGCCAGGGCGGAAGTGGTGTAGTGGCAAGTGGCACGCTTACCACGCGAGCGGTCCGGGGATCAAATCCTGGGTCGTGAGTCGCCCGGGCCAACCAAGCCTTCCATCCCTCCGGGGTCGGTTAATTGGTACCAGACTTGTCTGGGAGGATAAAAACACTGACTTGTACATCGGCTGGCCCCCGCAAGTCATTGTATAGGCCACATCGCATTCAAACGCCACTACGAATGTACAAATGGAAGTAGAATGCGTGCCGCATCCCAAAAAGGGATTGATCAACGGCAAATGCTTTATCCTTTATCCTTTTATATCCTCCTGCCTTAATTGATTCAAATCTCCTGTGGAATTGACAAGGTAAGCGTTATGAATTTTATGATATCAAGCAGGGTGATGCACCTACTCTAAGCTCCATTCTAAATTGGAGCGTCTTACTAGGCCCGTTGGGATGAACCCCATTTTAGTATGCACCAGCACTTGCACAGTCGGTTTTGGAATTTTTAGTTGACTCAGTGATTCCAAGCATTACCAGAGTTCATGGCGCATCCACGGTCACGGACCTCTTACCCTGTCAATGTTTTTTTTATTACACTTTGTCTCCTGAAAACAAGCAATCGTTCCAGGTATGTGGCAAGTCAGCGACACGTGTGCTCGACGCTATTCAAAAAGCCATGGCATAGTTGTTATATGTTGTTGATTTTGTGGTTACTGTTACTGTTGCAGTTCTCGTTGACATTTGTTGAATTTGTTGTTATTTTTGAATGACACAGAAGTGGAGTACCATTGTGTCCATAAAGAGTAAATCTAATGTCCTACAATGATGTCAAGCGCTCAATGTGCCATCAGTCACGTCACTCGATGCTTTTACTTTTCACTTTTTTCTGGCAAGTCCATTTGTGGTTAAGAATAATCAAAGAGTCTCCACGTTAACTATTAATTTACTCAGCTGTTGTGATAACTTTTACATGGCGATCTGCTGTGAAAAACAGCAATTAATAGTCAAAAACGAGGTAAATTAACCAAGCGCTGACTATTTTATTCATGAGCAATGTTATCCAGAGATGGTGGTGAAACAATTCCCTATCAGATACTTCTGGCACACCGCGTGCCGCATATCCGTTTTATGCAGAGAAGGGCGCATTTGTAACTCCTTGGACACACTCGATCGCACGAGTACCGCCGAAATTTATCGTTCTCGATTTGTCGGTAATGAAAGAAGGGCTTTGAGACTGTCGCAAAGACGGTACCACCACCACCACACCCCTCCCCCCTCTCCTTCTGCCTGGAAATCAATGTAAAGATTCGTCTCGAAGTCATGTGGAAGCAAGAGGTGTGAAGGGAAAAATTCTTATTCAAAAAAGAAAACGATACTACATCGTATGATCCTACTATTAACACATTGACGACAACGCGGGGGATATATATCCCGCGCATTGCAGGCCATGTCGGACCGTGCGGGATATATATCCCCCGCACCCATTACACTCATTTTTTTCGCGCACGCCTGATTCTTTTAGAAGTTTCTTGTATTTATTCCATGGAAGAGACCTTGACGTAGCTACAAACATAGTGGCCCATAGAATGGTCACGTATGCTTTAATTTAGAGGAGGATTTCTGAACCATACGAAATCTTCAGTTTAATAAATTTTTCGTTTGCTTTTTCTTTTTATGAACTCGCTAGAGGGTCAGCAGTGCTAATTTTCCCTCGTGCTGCTATCTCTTTGAATGCAGGAAAGGGAATAGGGTTGCAGTAGTCCTTTTATATCGTAGTTTTTAATAGTTTCGTGAAGATAATAGGGCTACCGTCCTCATTGACTAACCACAATGTTTTCTATTGTTTGTTTCTTTATAGGCGCGTCAACTGCACGCATGAATAAATAAAAAAAAAAATATAAATGGCCATAACTTCTTTCGCAGTTGGCAGTAAAAATTCCTGAGCGACCAAATGAACACATCGTTAGCAATTTCGTAGTTTATTGAATCATACTGGTATGTGTGTAGCTTCATTTAAATATGTATAGTGTTCAACGATGTCTGTCAAGTAGTGCTAGTCATCGGGTGCCAGCTCTTGCCACGGATCTCCGCTTACCCAGTTCACTGGCACAGCGTCTATGATTTTCACACGTGGTAGGATTTCTCGAACTCGATTACGGTAGAAATGTTGAGTGCTGAAAGTCATCCATTATTTTGTACTAGCACTGCCGAAGAGAAGTACTCTATTTAAAACGAGAAGAGCGTCGAGTGCAGACCACACACCACAAGTGACGACGGCCAAAAAAAAAAGCTTTTTTCTTGGCCGTCGTCACTTGTGGTGTGTGGTCTGCACTCGACGCTCTTCTCGTTTTCCGAAATAGGGGGTAGATCTTATTGGGTACTCTGATTGCTGCAGTATCATTGTATCATAGTATTTGAGATCGACACGGCCCATCCTCGCCCATCTTCCACCAAAGGCTGCAGCCAGGACTGGGGTGGCGGGGGTGGTGGTGGGGTTACTGTGGCTAAAGAAATGTCGAGTCTTCTAATTTTACCTCATTTCTGCTTCCTCCCTTTCTTGCAAAGTCGTCAAAGATTGCCTTCTCTCCGCACCCAGATCTCCATACATTATACCATATTTTTACATAAATAAATAAATATATTATATATATATAATATCCACGGATCTCTTTCACTGAGGGTCCTCTCTCACTGAAAGATCTCGAGCCGGTTGGTGGCGAGGCTACGTGGCGCGACCCCAGGTGGCGGATAGGGGGTAAATCGCGGACCAAAAGCCACCATGTACTTGCCCTGAGACGCAGGTGGATTCAGGGGATGGACTCCCTGTTTCTGTAGTGCTGTGTTGATTCATACCAGCTGTCTCCACTCAGGCGCATCCATGCATGCTTGCGTGTGTGGTGCGCTCTGTGTGTGTGCGGTTGGTATCCTGCATGTCGGCACAGCCAAAAGCTTGCATTCAAGTGACTGGGAAGTACATGGGAGGCGATTCGGGGCCGCCTCCAAGAAATAAGCCCCTTGTTCCGCTCCAGGATAGCGTGGCTAACTACCTGGAGGTCTATCCTAGCCCGCACGACAGAGCCTGGCAAGCTACTCGTGTGCCTTCAATATGCCGAAAACAGCAATATGGATGGGCCTCATTCCCCTGAACCTGAGGGAGCCCCCAATACGGCAGCGTTGGGTAGGACCGCTCGGGAGAGGCTGCTAGAATCTCAGGGCCCGGATAGGCTGCCTAAACGAAGAAGGACTAAGATGGCGATCTGTACTTTCAACGCACGAACGCTTGCATCCGAAGCTCACA
This sequence comes from Ostertagia ostertagi, assembly GCA_036418205.1. Taxonomy (NCBI): domain Eukaryota; kingdom Metazoa; phylum Nematoda; class Chromadorea; order Rhabditida; family Trichostrongylidae; genus Ostertagia; species Ostertagia ostertagi. Next base: position 6,160 of record MU871744.1, on the reverse strand, counting down.
TCGAAGATCTGATGATGCAGGCCAGGAAGATCAAGTACGACGTCATCGGACTGACCGAGACGAGAAGGCACCGCCCGCTACACGCCGTTTTCGATACTGGAGAAGAACTGTTCCTTGGAACATGCGACAGCAGAGGCGTTGGCGGTGTGGGTGTCCTCGTCAACACGCACTTGGCCATAAACATCGATTCGTACGAAAGCCTTACGACCCGAATCGGACGTTTGAGATTGAGAAGATGTGGTTCAACTCCTGCTTTGACAATCTTCGTCGCCTACGCACCAACATCCAGCTACGACGAAGAAGAACACGAAGCATTTTATATGGAATTGGAGAAGTTCTACAGGGAAGATCATACCTTCTTCAAGGTCATCGTCGGCGACTTCAACGCTAAGATTGGCCCAAGAAGAACGGCTGAAGAACTTCACATCGGTACTCACGGAATGGAATGGAATGAGCAGGGTGAGAGACTGTCGGAGTTTATCATGTCGACCAACACCATCCATGGTAACTCGCAGTTCCAAAGCCCTCTCACCTTCGTTGGACTTGGGAGTCACCTGATGGACAGTTCCATAACGAGATAGACCACATCATCTTCAATCGAAGGTTTTGCCTGACCGACGTCGCTGTTGTTCCGAAGTTCTACACGGGATCGGACCATCGTCTCCTCCGCGCAAAGTTCCACTTTTCGATGCGTGTTGAGAGAGCCTCAAAGTTCAGGAAGCGAAGCCCCAGGACAGTCATCAACTGGGATCACTTCACTTCTCTTGTCAGCTTATGGGAGGATTCCGTTATCGAGAACATCGACGAGGAATATCATCGGCTCGTTGAACACCTTCACGAGAGTGGCAGGAAGGCAGAGAGTTTGCAAGTCACCAAAGGACGTCTGTCTACGGAAACTCTCGAGCTGATACGCCAACGTGGAGCCGCACGAGCTGCAGGCAATCACCAACTCACGTCCGAGCTTGCGAAGCTATGCAGAGAGGCGATAAAGGAAGATCTCAAGGAGCGAAGAGCAGCAGTATTAGCTGAAGCAGCAGAGGCTGGGAGGAGCATCCGCAATGCCCGCCGAAGCTTTGCCAGCTACAAGACCAAGATGACCTGCCCTCCGACGTCCGGATGGAACAGTTACTGCATCCCGAAAGGCAATGGAGAAAGTCATCCACGACTTCTACTCGGATCTCTTCGATAGCCATGTCCATCTGCCCACTTATCAACTGCAACAGGATGGATACGTCGTCCCCTCAGTACTCTCTTCCGAAGTCCGACACGCCATCAAGTCGGTGAAGAATCGTACAGCACCCGGTCTCGACAGGGTCAAACCGGAACATCTGAAGAATGCGCCGCCAGTCATCATCAAAACTCTGGCTCGACTCTTCACGCGCTACCTGTCGGAATGCAAGGTACCCACTCCGTGGAAAACCAGCAGGACCGTGTTGCTGTACAAGAAGGGAGACTTGGACGACATTGGCAACTATCGCCCAATCTGCCTGCTGTCTGTAATCTACAAGCTATTCACTCGAGTCATCCTTAACAGGATCGGCAGAATACTAGATGAAGGACAGCCATGCGAGCAAGCAGGGTTTCGAAGAGGGTTCAGCACGATCGACCATATCCACACGGTTACGAGACTCATTGAAGTTTCACGAGAGTACAAGATGCCGCTTTGTCTCACGTTCATCGACTTGAAGAAGGCCTTCGACTCTGTGGAGACAGAAGCGGTCATCGAAGCCTTGGGCAACCAGGGCGTCCCTACTCAGTACATCAAGATTCTTCGTGAGCTCTACAGCAACTTTACGACCAGAATCTCACCATTCTACAAGGAGGTCATCATCGACGTCAAGAGAGGGGTTCGACAGGGCGACACCATCTCGCCCAAACTCTTCAGCGCCGCTCTCGAGAACGTCATGCGTCAACTGGAATGGGAAGACATGGGAGTGAAGGTCGACGGCCGGCAACTACACCACCTTCGTTTTGCTGACGACATCGTTCTTATAACGCCGAACATCGAGCAAGCGGAGCGAATGCTGGCTGATTTCGACTGCGCCTGTGGTAAGGTTGGTCTACAGCTGAACCTAACGAAGACGATGTTTATGAGAAACGGATTGGTTCCTGATGCCCCATTCACGCTCAACGGAACGAACATCACCGAATGCTCCAGCTACGTGTACCTAGGTCGGGAAATCAATATGATGAACGATCTAGCTCCAGAGCTGAGCAGGAGGAAACGAGCGGCTTGGGGAGCGTATAAGAACATCGAGGGAGTAGTGAAGAAGACGAAGAACATCCGGCTCCGTGCCCACCTCTTCGATTCCGCTGTCCTTCCTGCCCTAACCTACGCCTCAGAGACTTGGACTCTGCGCAGGCAGGACGAGCATGCGGTCAGCGTTATCCAACGCGCTGTCGAGAGGACGATGCTAGGAGTAACCCTATACACGCAAGTGCAGAGGGGAATCCGGAGTGCCGAACTACGCCAACGATCGAAGATCAGGGACGCTGCCGTTTTCGCCAAGGAATCGAAGATAAGGTGGGCCGGACACGTCATGCGATTTTGCGATGACCGTTGGACCAGAGCGGTTACCGACTGGATCCCTCGGGACGTCAAACGAACACCTGGACGACCGCCGGCCCGATGGTCAGACTTCTTCACGAAAGCTCTGAACGAAAGGAATGAAGGACATCGTGTCCCTCGAGCGAGGAGGGTCCACTGGACAACTCTTGCACGCGACAGGGACGAATGGAGACGTTGCTGGCGCCCGCTCGAGCAATTCGATGATCAACGGGACGACAGGTGATACAGGTGATATATCCAAAACTGAGAACTGCACAACGCGGGTTGGCTCTGCATGTGTGTTCTCAATGGCGTTGAGCAGGTAACCATTCCATAATTGTTCGCTTTATTAGGACCAACGACTATGACTATGGGCAGTAAGATGTCGGTTAGGAGGTCCACGTGGCGCTGTCTGAGCGGTCTAGCTTCATAGGCAGTGAGTGACCTACGCCCACGCCGCAGCGCGCGACGTCATTCGCTACGCTGCCTTGACGCATCGCTGCAAAGTGGACTTTTTGACCGACTCTAAGCAGCCCGTTAATCTAACCATTTCCAGCAACAGAAAAACAAGGGGAAGGACGCCGTCGACACTGTCCTACACCGCATGTTTTTATTGCCTGTTATTCCCCCGTACTCCCATAATTCGACATAGAAGTAGAACCCGCGGGTTCCTCCAACATGTTCAACCGGTTCTATTTTATTCTGGGAAGTGTTTAGGTGCGAGTAAAAAGACAATGATAAAACACCGACCTATATATAGGATTCATTTCCAAGGTAACGTCTCTCAAGGCTGGGAGACGATTCAAGTAGGCGACTTCTGACCAATTTGAGATCTGCAAGAAATGTCTATGACTTCTATGAATATTGATTTGTTTTTGTAGAACGTCTCACCCGATTTCTACGTATCCATAAACTCTTCAGATTGGTGAGATGTTGGAGGTTTTCAATCTTTTCAATTTGATTATCGTTGAGGTCCAGCGCGATAAGAGCCACATTGTTGACAAGGCTTAAATCAATGACAAATATTGATTGAGGAATGTTTGGGAGGATTTACCCCGAGACCGTCAGTATGATTACACGGCAGGAGAATTGGTATAAGGCAGGATGACCTGCAGGGGTAGATCTCTGAATTCAGGTTGGGTACCACTACGGGGACGAGACTCTTCAGGCGACAGTGCTCACAATGGCTGGAAGACGGTAAGGTTTCGTTGGCGTTACTGAACATCATTTATGAACTAAACCCCTCAGCGCACCGGCTGTGTGGTGACCGCCTATCATCGCGCTTCCACCAATGACGTCCAATGACGTCATCGAAGCCGCACCGCCCCCTTGCCGTCGTGATCACTGTCTTTAAGGCATACCCCACTGACTTATCTAATCCAGAAAAGCCAGCAGTATTTGTTTCAATGTTCTACTTTAGCAGACATCATGGAACTTTTTCTTTCTGAATTAATTTCTGTTTTTTTTCTCGAATATTATATCATTCTCTCAATGGGACACCGATTATGTAAGGTAGTTGGATGAATCGTCTTAACCTTTGTAAGTTGTAGGTCTATAGAGAGGATCTGGACGGCCACACCTAGGGATTACCGCACGCGGGACGGTGCGGTAGCCGCATAGCGGTGGCGGCGCATCGACCCACATATTTGGAGCCTCAATCAGCTGTGTCCAATTACCTCATTCCGTAGATAATGGTTCGGGTCTCATCCAGTCAGAGGGGGGCAGGCGGTGCGACAATTCATGTCGCCTGAAATTTCCGCATCGCATAAGGATCTCCAGGATGGGTGTGAAAGCGGGAACGAAATGATTACAGGGGTTCCTCTAACTGCAAAAATGGGGATTTCTGCCAGCGGCAGCAACTATCGCACCAATGTCCCCCTCACAGGGTGAAGCCCCATAGTTTTACTTGTCCGGGTTATCCTTGACCCTAACCAGCCTGTCCTGTAATCATGCAAGACAGCACTCGATGAAAACCCTTGTTGATCACCCTGCAATGCGGGTAATCCCGTTTTGTGAGAGGGCAAGATCCGTGAGATTTGTCAAACGATCGAGTCCTTCGATAATTCGGATAGCGTTACCGATGAAGCTCAACACAGTCAGTTCACGTAGCGCTGATAGACCTGAAATAGAGCAACATTATCACAACGTTTCTTTGGCCGTACATAACAAACTACTAATACTTTTTCAGTATTTTTATTGGCTCTGTCGCAATATACAGGGCATCCCTCTAGGACAGAGTCAACCCTGCGTTGCGCAGTTCGCAACGGCACGTTGAGAGATCCTCAACGCACGCTGTATGGGCGGAGACGCAGACGGCTCGAGCATGCGAGTGTGAATGTTCGCGCGAGAGAACGTGTCTAATCGGGCGAAACTGCGCAACGTGGCCGTTGAGAACTGCGCAACGCAGGGTTGACTCTGCTTTAGGATAGGCCGAGTAGGGAGCAGGAACTTGGGTGAAAGAAAATGGTTCACGCACTCTGGATTCTCTCCTCTCCGCCTAAGGTTAGTCATTTTGGCGCAATGTGGCTCGGGGGGGGGGGGGGGGGCACCTCGCAACATCGCGTCAAAATCACGGAAACGCTCCGTTTTAGGACTAAGCTTTTGAAGAGGAGAGGAACTCCGGTGTACGGAAGCAATTTTCGTATTCTCCGGAGTTCGTCCCTGCTGTTTAGGCTTAGTCCTAGATGACTTTTCTCAGAGTGCCCCCCCCCCGAGCCACATTGCGCCGTCATTTTTCATTAAAAAGAACAAGCTTTATCTGGACGCATTGACACCACTATTCCCCCTCATCTTGCGATAGCGCCTTTTTATTCAGTACCACAATTTTTATCACTTTCAATGTCGCTTGTGTCGTTAGAGAGGACACTCAAGGGAGTGAGCCACTTACAGAAGTTGGGACTCTTTCAGGGAAGCGACTCAGGGGAAGGACCAAAGCAAGCATGATTTCCCTAGCGTTTCTCCACTCTACTGGCGGGGTCCTATACGAGCGTTTTTTGAATGCCCTGTTTTAAGTATCCTCCCAAATTACCCCCTAAGACATGAGTGCCCTTTTAATTATCAACATCTGATCCCCGTCAATTTATCGTGACGATGCGGTCATGATAGATTCATACCTTCTATTTTTGTGATCTGATTCGCACCAAGGAAGAGCTTCTTCAGGTTTACTAGCGACTCCAGATTCTCTATCTTTCGTAAGCGATTATCTGCGAGTTCCAAAAACTCAAGTGATTTCAGCTGAAAATTCCGTTCTACCAATAGACAGACCAATCAGTTCAAAATCAGACTACACTAACATTCTCTAGTCCTTCGATTTTCGTGAGTTTATTTCTAGTTAAATAAAGTTCTTTGAGATTTTGTAATGAGTCCAATCCTTCGATTTTGGATATTCTGTTGTAGGAAAGATCCAATACAATCAGATTCGGCAAGTCGGAAAGGTTTTCGATTTTTGTTATCTGAAACACAACAAAATCTCTAATAAAGGCGAAATTGTGGACTGTTCTTTGAATTAGCAACGGCTGCGAGCGGAAGCAATACGGTCTGTTGGTACGTTACAGCAAAAGGGTGGGGGTGGGAAAAAAGCTTTTTGGCAATTAACACCCATGCTTGTTAAAT
>MU871743.1:0-12844 GCA_036418205.1 Ostertagia ostertagi | reverse complement strand
CAAAATTCTCAGCACTCATAGAGATGAACAAATTATTGATTGTGTTAAGATGAAACAAGCAGTACACGACAACCTGAATCCCTTCCTCGGTATTGCCTTCAATGAAAAAGTCTGAAATGCTACTCTTGTGGAAATTCTGCTCGCGAGGTACACTACAGGTGAGACTTCACTTCTTTAATACATATGACGTGAGAGCAAGTGTAGCGAATTCTCGTTCTTATCTCTTACAAGTTCAAGACAGAAAATGTGAAAGCATATTTTTGTTTATTCCCTAACTCTGGAAAAAAGATGAGAATTTCTTTTCAGGATGTGATTTACAACGACCAATTCGTATTAGACGAAGAAATTCCATGCAGCATTCGTCAAGGACATTACAATGGTTTGTCATTCGAGCGATCCAGCCAAATTTTGAACAAAATAACTGAGTTTCTTTCAGGGCTTGGAATACCTCCATCTATCAACCATTGGATTTCATGGAGCTCTTACAACGTGGGCAACACTCATCGATCGAAATTGGCAGGTTAAGCTGACTGACTATGGTATGTTCCTTGAGCAGCACTGCCACTTTCAGGGGTTGTACATGAGCTTCTCATAAGTACGGTTTCACACACAGCATAGAGCATCAGTGGAAAGATTATAGGCCTAGTTCATAACACGATTGATACACCATATGAGCAAACGTGATCTTTTAGTCTTGAAAAAATTGGGGTAAAAACTCTTCCTCAACAAATTTCTAGAGCGTTATCGAACCAAGTTTCAGTAGGTTTTCATGTGAAAATGGACAGCTAAAACTGGCAAATGGCTCACATTCTTTGAGAGGAAGGCTATTGGATTTTAGAAATGCATCCCTACACGGCACAAGATACAGCGGAGCTCCCTGAAATACGGTCATGAAGGTCTGCTTTAGTAGAGAAGAAGATTGCCTGCATAGTAGGGCTAAGGGAGACTTGAGCGCAAGGCGCTCTTTAGCTCATGCCTTCTCCGAAAAAGCCTTGTGAAATCACACCTTTCCCCCTGAAAGGTCCCTCACCGGAAATTTTCTGGATTCAAATCAGGCATGTTCAATGGCCTGACGAAAGCAGTGGGACTTGTGCAATGTTCGCATCCAGCCCGTACATACATGACTGAATTCAGGAATCAGTGATGCTGTGGACAGGTGGACGAAACATGGCATCATTCAACGAGGAGATTCTGAAGGATGGAGAGGAAAAAACGATGGTTGGCCAGAAGACAGGTAGGAAAAGAGACGAGAACAACCAGAGGCTATGACAGTTACCTGTTTGTTCTCTAATTGAAAACTTACTTTGTGGATTCTAGAATCATCCTGAAATTTTGTTTTTGATATCACCGAACTTTCGAGCTGTGACGACACAAAACATGTCTTTTTCGAGTGTCAGACCTTGCAACCAGTCGCTACCGATTAAAGGAATCTTCCGCGGAAAAAGCTCCGCCTCCATTACCACAGAAAAACGATACCCCTTAGGCCCCTAGCCTCATGAGCATAGCAAAAAGAACGGAACATAAGCGTTAGTTTCGATAATACTAATCCTACACACAAGACAAAATGATCACTCTTTCCGTGGAAGATTCCTTTAAGGTATCGTTTTCTGTGGTAATGAGGGCGGAGCTTTTTCCGTGGAAGATTCCTTTAAATTGAAGCTGTGCGCCTGCGATTCCAACGATCGCGCATCGCTCGTACTCCTAAAAGCGCGCGACTCACTAGCAGTTGGTCACAAGGTCTGACAGTGGTCTAACAAGGAGGTAAGCAAACCAGCCCTTTTGGCGTTTCGGCTGGGACCGTATGCTGAATGTTGGGGAGGGGATGGGGTCCCCAACGGTCGACGGTTTACTTCAACTCGGTTGGTACGATAGGAGAGTACTGACGCAAGTGGTGCAGCTGGTCCAGCAGCTCCGCCAGAAGGGCTGGTTTGCTCACCCCAGGACTAAGCCTTGGAGAGGGGACGGACCCGTCCTCTCTTTAAGGCTTAGTTCTGAGGTAAGCACCAAATTGTGGCGGTTCTAAGGACCGAGTTGAAGTGGTCCGTCCACCGTCGGGGACTCCATCCCCTCCCCAACATTCAGCATACGGTCCCAGCCGAAGCGCCAAAAGGGCTGGTTTGCTTACGTCCTAACAAGGGAGGTCTTTCATTTCAGAACATGGAGCGCTTTTTCGAAATGGTTTTCTGCATGTTGTAGGGGCAAGGAACACAGAACCATGATCCATTTTTCCTGAACGCCTCCAGGAATGGTGAAGAAATGGTCCAGAGTTCGATCCCCGGTGATGACTAATTTTTGCAATATAGTTTGGCGCCCCCAGATTGCCGCCAAATGGCGCCATCGTCGAGAATAGATGTCATTGTCGTGTTTTGCGGCAATTTGGAGGCGCCAACATAAATTGCAAAAATTTGTCATCACGAAGTATCGAACTTAGAGTCATTTCTCCCCCCGGCCAAGGTTCTGTGCTCCTCACATGAGTCTCTACAACATTCAGAAAACCATTGTGAAAGAACGCTCCATGCTCTGAAAGCCCTCCCTTGTAGGTGAATATAGGCAAAATATTTTGGAATTTCAGTGCAAACACTCGCCATTGAAAATACAAAAATAGAATCTTTGTTGGAATCAAATCGATTTACTTTAGCTATACTTTACGTCGCTCCAGAAATAAGAGTTTCAAACGAGAATAATAAGAGTCGACGGGTGGATCAAACATGGGTAAAACAGGTTCATTTTTACTCCATTTTCCATTTTCCTTATTCAAAAAATAAATCAGCACATATGCTACCTGAGTTCAAAAAAAAAGATGTTGCGATGGCGATGGAAGGAGGGGGGGGGTCAAAAAGCGGACATTCCGACACTGGGGTTCCCATGGAATGATAATTGAGCTCAAACCGTATTTTCGCACTACATTGTCGAAAGCGGGTGGCGGAACGTAACAAGCCAAAACCGCTTCTGATTTCTTTTTGGAGGCGGAGCTAAGCATGAAAAGGCAGACCATAAAAATCAAGGTAAAGGTGGTCAGTGGCGCAGAGGTGAAAAAAATCAAGAGAAACGGACCAGAACTCGAAAAATGGACCCTGCGGTTAATTTCCGCATTGATGCGACTCCCATAGGTGCTCTTTACGCAAAGCTCGCTCTGCTTAACAGATAGTTAGATGGCAAGAGTTACCTATCGACGGGCCTACAGAGGCGCTAGTGGCGCGGGTACGGCCCTGATAGGCTTCTGGGCAAATATTCTTCACCGTAAAACGCGTTATTCCGCACCCATAGGGGCCTGCCTGCCTTTCGACTCGGTATATTTGCCCTTCCTCGACTTCCTCCTTATCAGTCCTCCTTTGGAGTGCACTTAGAAACCTACATAATTCGCCTACGGAGAACTTCAAAATTGCAAGGGCAGCGTTTCTCCAACTTATCATATGCTAAAGACTTCCTCTCTACTTCGAAGATTGGGTTGCACTCTGCAAGAATGCGCAAACCCAGTCGTAAGCGGGATGACGTCATTTTGATGAAATCACCCAAGACCCAATTTTTGAAGCAAATCACGATTTCAGGTGTACCAATTTCAGTATGACAAAGACGAGCGATGAAGTAGCAAGGAAGGTCCACCATTCTGTACATAAGGGTATAGGGAGTTACCTCCAAAGTTGTGGGCTAAAACGAGGGACATTTGTAACTGAAGAAGGGTAACGGTCAACATTCCATTGATATATGGGAACCCTAGTTCGCAGCCCCTATCTAACGATGTGTAAGAGTTCGAGAAGGTGGAAAGTGCAGTACTGATTTTTCTGAACCTCAGGATCATCGATTTATTTCAGTCATTAGAGAAGAGACGGTCTGCCGATATTTACGCGTTCGGAATGGTAATGTATGAGATTCTCTTCAGAAATTTACCGTACAGTGACAAAACTGACATCAGTGGTAAGGAAGAGGTAACAGAACTCAACAAGTACTTGTGAACTCAATATTGCCGTTTTAGAACTCGTCGAGAAAGCAGCCAATGGGGACAAAGTTTCTCGACCATCAGTACAAAAAGATAAACAACTTCATCCGGATCTGCAGGCTCTCTTACAGGTACGGTAGATAAGAAGTCCGTTTAGGAATTGACTACAATACAATTGTTAAAGGATTGCTGGCACGACACGCCTGATGCTCGCCCATCGATTCGACGCGTCCGACTGTCGGCACAGTCCATCCTAAAGGCGTAAGATTTTTCATTCATAATTTAAGGGCAGCTGCCGCGATGGCTGAGAGTTGAGACTAATTTAAGTGCTGGCAACATCATTGGGAAAGGGCGTAAAGGCATTTGGTAAATGGCTCCAGAACGCCTCAGGCGGTAGAAACCTTCATCGCAAAGACGCAGCGAAAGCGGCACTCACAGTGCCGTTTTCGCTGCATTTTTGTGATTCTGATGCTTGACCGCTTTCCCCCCCTCCCTAGAATGCAAGTGTCCACTGTACCACTCTTAACTGCCCAATCTCATCCAAAATGACGCTTCCTGCCTCAGGTTAAACAATTTCTCTTACCGCTTGTGAGGTTCTACGCTAATTGAAAATTTTCTTCTCTGAAATGACAGAGAAAAATTCTGCTTTCTCCTCAGCTTCTGAAGCGCAGTTGGAGCACTATGTTTCCGATACAGCTACCAGCAGCTCACAAATATTTGATATAGAATGTTGCAACTGAGGACGAAATGCAATTCCCATCCATCAAGCTGAAAATTTCAGAAAAGGAAGTTTGGTCGATTCTATGACACGGATGATGGAGGAGTACGCGAACAATTTGGAGAAACTTGTGAATGAGAGAACGGGAATGCTTGAGCAGGCGACTGTTCGAGCCGACAAATTGCTTTCCCAACTTCTACCCAAGTATCAAACTTAAACTCTTTTTAGTAGAACCTTTGATATTCTTAGAAATTCTGTGTATGAAATAGATCGGCACAATCTGAATAGCTTTCCCCTTTCCCCTACCTTTCTACTTAAAAACCGTTTCATGCCCAGGGCGGGGGGGGGAGGGGGGGGGGGGGGGGGGGGGGGGGGGGGGGGGGGGCGCTCCTATTTTAATCACCTCATATTGTCCAAAATGTACGCTCCCCTGCGTCAAGTGTTTCGCTATGACCACATCGCGGACTTTCTTCCCTATCAAAATATCCATTTTCTTTTTGATTTCGCGGCTAAACTCTTCATATGTTTCGTACATTTTATCACAGACATCCATCTAGTCTTTTCACTCCTCTTCCCTCTAGAACCACTTTCCTTCAAGCTCAGCTCAATTTTTTTTCTTACGATTACGATTTTTTTTCTCTCTTTGTATCCACATCTTAATCTCATGTTTTACTCGTCCTTTCTCTTCCTTTTTTGTCTGCATTTACTCTCCTCTACCAAAGGGGAAAAAATGGCTATCTGCATCTCCCAACTCTCCTTCTCTGTGCTGTTAAATCCTTCCTTCCATCTCACCAATCCTTTCACCAATCTTTTTCTCCTAATATAGTATTTCAATCGAATTCGCTTCTTTGCACTGCATAGGTTCCCCCCACAGTTTTTACAACATTTGAAATTATTATTTTGCTTTTACTGTCTTCACTATGCATACGCAAATGTGCATTGTCCCTCCCTCAAACTCCTCAAGATACGTGGCAACGGAACCACTCAAAAACGCGACCGCCAGTGCCTCCGAAAAATGTCTCTTCCGCGACTGTTATCCCATTCACGGACGTCGTTGGATTCACGAAGTTATGTGGAACTTCAACTCCTATTGAGGTGATTGAGCTGTTCATCAGTTTTCCCCTGTAAATGTCACATTTCGAGTAAAAATAACCCTATTCAGGTCGTCACTCTACTAAACAGTGTCTACTCCGGATTTGACGAGATTATCAACAAATTTGATACAAGGTATTTGCTGTTAAATAAAGAACGTAATGGGCGGACATGAGGTAGCATATCGTCGTGCAACTACATACCTGCCTCCGCATACACTTTGTTAGAAAAAGCACCAGCGCCGCGGAACGACGCGACCCTGCCGCGTCTTTTTCGTTCTTTTGCATAATTTGATGACTGGAATCGCCCTTTTCGACATGAAAATACTATATCGCAACCTTAGAGCTCTAGACCGTCCGCCGGAGATGCGATTGGATCGTCTATGTCCTCTCAGATTTCAGAAAATTTCATATTTTTCTATTCCAAAGTACCTGAGGCTACTCATTAGCGAGCGTCGCTCGCTATAATTACAGCCAGAGACAAACAGCTTCCACTAGTATTCAGCAAGCCTTTTCGCTTCTTTTTTGTTTTGGAATAGTATGAAAAAAGTGACTAACGTGTTCTTCAGGTGATGCTGATCATTTTGATACCTGATATTCCCTATTAAGTCAACTTTGTTTAAATCCATTTTTGGAACGAAGTTGCGTCTTTGAAGCGAAAAATAAGGAGAATGGGCCAAACTATGACATCAGCTGAATAGTGTACCTCTTCTAATTAACCTACCCTGCTGATAGTAAGCTTTTCAAGTTCCTCTCTGCCACCAGCTGTCAATTTCGGGCCCTTGTTTGAGAGGAATTTTCACATTTTTTCATCGAAAAGGAAACCTCCGAAAAATGTATAAATAAATCAGCAATAGCGTATATTACTCCAAGAGGTACACTATTCAGCTGATGTCATAGTTTGGCCCATTCTCCTTATTTTTCGCTTCAAAGATGCAACTTCGTTCCAAAAATGGATTTAAACAAAGTTGACTTAAATAGGGAATATCAGGTATCAAAATGATCAGCATCACCTGAAGAACACGTTAGTCACTTTTTTCATACTATTCCAAAACAAAAAAAGAAGCGAAAAGGCTTGCTGAATACTAGTGGAAGCTGTTTGTCTCTGGCTGTAATTATAGCGAGCGACGCTCGCTAATGAGTAGCCTCAGGTACTTTGGAATAGAAAAATGAAATTTTCTGAAATCTGAGAGGACATTCTAATAGCACTCGACGAGCTGAGTCTAATGGTATAGTTTTTCATGTCGAAAAGCGATCAGAAATCAAATTATAGCAAAAAGACGAAAAAGACGCGGATCCGCGTCTTCCGCGTCTTTTTTAACAAAGTTATGGGAGGTACTGTACCTTCCAATGCACCCGGTGATCAAATCTGAATCGTCCAGCGCCCAAGGAGTACATTCCATTCTCTTCCGGGTGCCTGTTGGGAACAAAGCTTACCCAAGACTGTTCCGTAAGGATAAAACACTGATTTCCATGCGCCTATGACCTCCGCAATTCATGTTCGGCAACACGGCATCCAAAAAAGTAACGACGGGGCTAAATTAAAGGACGATCGTAGCTGATCCAAAAAAGGGACAAAATCAACCGCCAATCTTTATTCTCTTCACGGCGTCACTAAAACAAATTTATCAAATTGAGGATCGCCACAATAAGCAGTTCCTCTTGATTGGGCCAACTACAGATTAAACTCGAAAAGAGACGCAATTGAGCATTTATCGGGACTGGCGCGCGCCACCTCAGGACGAGAAGGCTTAAGTGATGGACAGTCTTCACCCTTAGTTTATGCTGCTGAAGGCAACGCCTTGCGCTGTCTCCACTACGCCTCGTCACAAGTGAAACTGACAACATTTCTTGTTGCTGGACCTTCAACCGCTATTCTCCTAAATCTTTAGCCGTGACTTTTTCCAGGTAGAGACTATCGGAGATGCGTACATGGTGGTGTCCGGAATTCCGGAGGAGAACGGAAAACGTCACATCAACAACATCGCCGAAATTGCGCTGGAAATTATGCAGGTAATAGACTGATTTCAAGAAAATGGAACTGACAGATTCATAAAACTCAAAAATCTTCGACTTTTCCAGTTCCTCGAGACCTACCGTATTCCCCATCGCAAATCCGAACAATTGGTGATTCGCGTCGGATTCCATAGTGGTCCAGTGGCAGCCGCCGTAGTCGGGCTCAATTCACCGAGATACTGTCTCTTCGGTGACACGGTAAGCAGTAAACATTTCATATCTCGTCAGCGGGACTTTGTCAAGTACAGGAGGGGGAGGGCAAAAAAGAGTCACCTCACCTCCCATTTGAAACGGAATTGATGACACTCTCCTGAGTGCAAACCAGATGATCCTAACCAAAGATTGAAGAGCATATTCCTGTCTATACAAAAAGCTTCATGAAACCTTTACCCCGACGACATCAGAAGATTTTTCCACGGAAACATGGTCACGGTACGAGCTCAACGAGGTCGTCGAGGTACCATAGACCATTACGACGTTATCTGAAACGCTGGTCAAAAGCGGTCTTGCATAGTCACAGCTATGTCTCTGGAAGCTATTCACCAGTTAATCGATTGAAGAAATTATGTAGCAGCTTCAGGCGGAGCGATTACGGTAGGCCTCCTTGAGCTCGACGGTGATGGCAGATGACGTCATATTCTGAAGACGGTGAGGGCAGTGAAGGAGGGCCTGCTTCTGCTTACGGGGGAACATTAAGGAATATTCTGCCGTTGAACTTCCATCAACAGCGGCACCCCGTGAAAGAGCTAAGGTCCCGTTCTTACATCGCGGTTATAGCGAAATGGCGCTAATGCTGAAAGGAAAACATAGGTATCGATCTAAAATTTGCCGATTACGCGATAAAGCGACTTGACGATTTGGCGGTTATGTTCAAAGGACTAGGTGCACATTGATTGAACTGACGCCGCCCAATAACCATTCGTCGATACGATATGTCGACGATCCTCCAGTCGATACGCATACATTCCTTTCACCATAACCGCTAAATCGTCAAATCGCATTAACCGCGATCTATGAACGGGATCTAAGCGATGTGCGTGCGCCATGGGCGACATCGCTGTTTGGCCGTCCCGCGGTGATACGCTTATATGAACATGTGGAGGTGTCATAAGCCTAATTGGAGTGAGTGCTGAATATACACCAACTGAGGCAGATCCTAGAAAGGTGAGAATTCCTTTGACAACCTTTCATTGTGAACCTCTCCAGTAACAGGTATGTAGGAAACACGGTAAGCAATAAAAATTTCATATCTCTTCAGTGGGATTTTATCATGTATAGGGGGAGGGCGGAAGTGGGCGTAGTGACAAGTGGCGCGCTTACCACGCGAGCGGTCCGGGGATCAAATCCTGGGTCGTGAGTCGCCCGGGCCAACCAAGCCTTCCATCCCTCCGGGGTCGGTTAATTGGTACCAGACTTGTCTGGGAGGATAAAAACACTGACTTGAACATCGGCTGGCCCCCGCAAGTCATTGTATAGGCCACATCGCATTCAAATGCCACTGCGAATGTACAAATGGAAGTAGAATGCGTGCCGCATCCCAAAAAGGGATTGATCAACGGCAAATGCTTTATCCTTTATCCTTTTTATAGAGGGCGGGGTCGGCTCCAACCTCCTTATTTCAAAACGGAGAAAATGACGCTTATACGAATTCAGACGGGTGCAAGCAATCCAGTCTAAAAATATAAAAGTATTGGAAACGATAAGCTGGTGGAAGCATGCGAGGAAAACCAATATGTTTCAGTGGTATTTATGCAATATCATAGTTTGTAAAATTTCGTGATGAGCGATAACGTGAGCTGCTGACAAAGATTTGAGCCAAACTTTGTCTTACAAAATCGAGGAATTTGATGTATTTTTGATTTTTTTTGATTGTACTTATTTGTTGCACGACCGGTGTCCAAGAACATGATCCGTAAATGAAAACAAATAATAATAGTAGTAAACGACAAAAAAGGCCTTAACTCATGGAACTTAAGATTTCAAGATTGGCCAAAATTTGTTTCAGGTGAACATGGCGTCACGAATGGAATCGAGTGGTGAGCCAGGAAAAATACAGCTGTCAGAACAATCTAATAAACTTCTGGACATTGATTACCCAGAATTCGTCACCACGAAACGCGGTGAAGTTGATATCAAAGTGAGTTAGAATATTTTGAAAACTCTCGTCTTTAACATCCGAGGCTTATCAGATCTCATGTGTACGACGATCTTGTAAGGGAAAATAATTGAGTAGAAAACATTCACTGACGTTTTCTTCGGGAAACCTCTCACTTAGACCAACACAGAACTCGAGAGGTAAAGTTTGTAGCCCTGGTAGGCAATTGGTGGACTAAAAGGGCAGCAGGAACCTCGAGAGAAATGCTAAGCGCTAGTTCAATACCCCTGAACCGTAGATGACAAATGGGTGAAAAAGGAGAGCAAGCGAAATGATCAGCAAGCCCTCAAGATACGGTCTGACTGAGACAATAGTGTCGAGGCGGCCCGCAAAAGGGCGGGTGCAAAGGCATTTTCTCTATCTGAACACAGAGCCTAGGGCCTTTCTTTAGGGTGTACGGTGGCAATTAACAAAGTCATCACTGCGTCCAGCTTATTATAAACACCAGGGAGCAAAAACATCAATTTTTCAACGAAATTTCGATTTTTGACGCACGCCCCGCCCACTGGGGTGGAGTTTAGCATGGCCAATATATTCCCGTTGTAGAGCGGTAAGTACCCTATTAAGGCCCTATTTTTTCCCTGTCTTTAGACTGTTCCGAAGAGCAAAAACTGCAATTTTTCAACGAAATTTCGATTTTTGACGCACGCCCCGCCCACTGGAGGTGGAGTTTAGCATGGCCAATATTTCCCTTATAGAGCGACTCATACTCTACCCATTCCAAACTTGACCCGCCCTCCCTAGGTGATTTTTGAAGGAAGAATTATAAACATGTGGGGGACACTTGCGAATTTTTGGGGAGCGGTCAGACAAACAAACTCTGGTTTATATAATAGTATGATTAATAAACACCCCAAGTATCGAAAACGGCTTATAAAAATGACCTGCCACATAAATATGTCTGCAAATGTCTTCAAATGCAATAACAACCCCAATTCTTTCAGGGAAAAGGAGAATGTTCTACTTACTGGCTCATTCGCAAGGACAACTCCTACTTCAATAATTCTAGTTCCTAAATCAGTTCCTCGTCTCATTATTCGTGATCTTCTTCCATTGTACAGTGGTATAATACTGCTCCTTTTCCCGATAGTGATATCATAGAGCGTCGAGACAGCTCCAGATGCGTTCCTGAGACTGTTTACTGAACTAAGGATACTCCTAGTGTTCGCCGACATTACCGCAGTCTCAATAATATCGCCAGAAATACAGTAATACCATAAAGTTATCTCATTGGAGAGCATGTTTGAATAAGTGTATTTCAGCGAATAAATATGAAATATGTTGATGAACCTTCGGCAGTTCTTCCAATTCGTACCAACAAACGTGCATGATCTCAAGCACAAGCGTCTTACATCGGACAAACCATCAACATACTCATAGGTGACTGCGGAGTAACTGCAAATTCATCGAAAAAAATTAGCCGTGCTGCCTTCGAAGGCTCCAATTTACATGAAGCACCAGGTGCGGAACAAAATTGCCAAGATTGCCGTCCACGAGACCTCCACTCAAAAATGCGAGAGTTCATGGGGTTCGCACGAGGTCCGGTGCCCTAAGTTTTGATTTTGCAACAATAATTTCGTGCTACCGAAACAAGTACGCCCCCCACCACAAACTTCAACAAACTACGACCCCCCCCCGTTGGTACTTGTACCAACGTAGGGTTGACCCTGGTTCGCACTAAGGTAGGAGGGTCTTAAAGCTCTAGCTTTCTGTTCTGTATCGCTGGCTTCTTCTGTTTCGTGAGTGGGACCAAACTGCTTCAGACGGTGAAGTTTGGGTGTTAATCAGACTGTTCAGAGTACACCCTCAAACTTCGCTTCTATTCAGAATCATAGTGGCTGTGCTGGCCATGTGGCCTATACAGTGACTATGAGGGGCCAGCAAGAGAAAATTCCAAGGCTTTTTCGTCTCAGGATGGTCCCGTACTAATTATGCCGTCAGGTAAGGTTGAAGATTTACTGGAAAGCCTGAGCGAACTCAAATCTGGATCTGAACCTCGCGTGTAGTAGATGGCGCCACTTGCCATCGAAGATAAGGTGGGCCGGACACGTCATGCGATTTTGCGATGACCGTTGGACCAGAGCGGTTACCGACTGGATCCCTCGGGACGTCAAACGAACACCTGGACGACCGCCGGCCCGATGGTCAGACTTCTTCACGAAAGCTCTGAACGAAAGGAATGAAGGACTTCGTGTCCCTCGAGCGAGGAGGGTCCACTGGACAACTCTTGCACGCGACAGGGACGAATGGAGACGTTGCTGGCGCCCGCTCGAGCAAATCGACGATCAACGGGACGACAGGTGATGAGGATGATGAGGTGGATGTCTCGGACGTTCTTCAATTTTTACAGGTCTTAACTCCATCTTACAATCATTTTATGAAGACTTCTCATGAGCACCACCCACTTGTGTGCAATTCTGTTCGGTTTTCGCAAGGATGCCGAATTTGGGCGTGAGTTCCACCTGCACCTACGCTTACTAGGCGCCATGTTCATTCACCACTCACCTCTATCTGCGCGTGCTCTACCTTTGCCTTTCACTGGTTCACCATGGCTAATCAGTTCTTGCAGTATAACTCGACGAGGGGTCAATGAGGAGTAAACCTTCAAACTGAGAGCTAAAATCTGTGAGGCATGCTGAAGCTTACAGCTTAGCGGCTCGCTTCCTATATCCACAAATCGTCTTATCACCTTATAAGTGGCTGGAACGTTATGCTTAATACACTAATAGTAATCAGCTCAAGAGACGAAGGCTTAAGAATTCTCGGGAGTATACGAATAAGCACGGCATCCAAGAGCGCAGATACACGTACGTAAGAATCCGGTCTAGGGGGTCTAGGGGGTAGAGGGGTGGTGGGGCACTTCTTGTTATCTTGTCCTTTGTCTTAGAGCACTCCTTTGATTGTCTTTGAGCACCCCTTTGAGCTCT
>MU871740.1:7462-21009 GCA_036418205.1 Ostertagia ostertagi | reverse complement strand
TAAAACATTTTCGAAGTGTCCTTAATAAGCACAGCTAAGCCATGTTCGCTGTTCTCACAGTGGTCGAACCATGAATCGAAAGTGATGGATCACTACTTAGGACGTATAGCAGCATAATGGCGGCATTTTGCCGACTGTTATGAGCCGTAACGGTGGAGGTAAGCAAACCAGCCCTTTTGGCGTTTCTGCTGGGGCCGTATGCTGAATGTTGGGGAGGGGATGGGGTCCCCGAGGTCGACGGACTACTTGAACTCGGTCGGTACGGTAGGAGAGTGATGACGAAGTGGTGCAGCTAGGTCCAGCAGCTCCGCCAAAGGGCTGGTTTGCTTACCCCAGGACTAAGCCTTGGAGAGAGGACGGACGGACCCGTCCTCTCTTTAAGGCTTAGTTCCTGAGGTAAGCATCAAATTGAGGCGGTTTTAAGGACCGAGTTGAAGTAGTCCGTCGACCGTCGGGGACCCCATCCCCTCCCCAACATTCAGCATACGGCCCCAGCAGAAACGCCAAAAGGGCTGGTTTGCTTACTTCGTAACGTCGTGGTAGCCTCTGGAAACACTCACTTTCTTGAAGCAAAGAGCATGGAAAACCTAGAAATGGCATTTTCAAATATCAAACCTGTCCGCGGTTTTGATGACGCTTTTAATGTCATTGAGCGTTGGTGGAAGGGCGTGAGAGGGAGCTCAAGCATGTCCACCAGTGCTGAGGGGTCTAGTCCACCGACGTCAACTGCGCCGCCCATCGACCATCGTGATTGCTGCCTTTGAGCATTTTTGTTTCTCGGATTATGGGTCGGCAAGGCTCTCAGTTATTGTATTGTGGGAGCTATGAGGAACTGCGTACGAGGATAAAGGAAAGAAGCAAAACAATATTCAAAATATAAACGGCACGAAGGTAATTTAGGTGAGCTCAGAGTTCAACATGTTTGTAGTTCTCTGATGCTGTTAGTGTGAATGACCTCTATGATGTTTCTTTACTGAACTCTTTCCTTTTGAATCTCCAATTGGAAAGAGTTCAGGAAAGCATAATTATCCAGTCCATGGCTAAAAAGGGAAAGTGCATTTTTCCGGCACTGATCGTTCCCCTGTGTGTGTATCCATATCATTGATAAAGATCGTCGTCCCTTCTCGATTGATGATTTAGTTAGGCCGAAATAGGAGGAATAGGCTACATAGATCAGTTTCAGTGCCAACTTTAACAATAAATTAGCAATTCTTTTTAATATTTTTCCATTTTTTTTTTGAGATTCGCTCCATCTAATGAAAACATTTTCAGCTGGATTGTGGTGTACATCCTGGGATGCATGGAGTAGATGCTCTCCCTTTTGTTGATTTCATAGATATCGAAGAAATCGATCTTCTTCTGGTGAGATCTTTGTTTGCTATTTTTTTGATCTCTAGCTATAAAATTGTGAAGCATCCAGCTAGTCTCTGATAATACTCCAGTACAACATTCTATGAATTCTTCTTGGTAGACCAATGTCATGGTAAGATACGATTGTTACGTTTTAGCCTTCCCACAAATGTACTGCGTAATTTAACCAAGGTTTTGGCTCCTTCTTGGTGAAAACCTGGAAAATGTTTAGATAACCCACTTTCATCTCGATCATTGCGGTGCACTTCCGTGGTTACTGGAGAAAACTGGATTCCAAGGAAAATGTTTCATGACTCATGCAACAAAAGCAATATACAGAATGCTACTGGGGGATTATGTCAAGGTGTCGTACTTTTTGACAATTGATGATAGCTTTGTCTTTTTCACAGGAGTAATTCATCCTATGCCCTATGTTTCAAGGTTGCCAAATACGGCGGTGGAAGTGATCGTAGTATGTTATACACTGATGAAGACCTAGAAAGAAGCATGGAAAAAATTGAGGTACACTTTTGTGTGTAAATTTCGTTTTCATCCGTTGTACCATCCAGTGATATTGAATAGTTATGAATCCAGGTTATCGATTTCCACGAACAAAAAGAGGTTAATGGAATCCGATTTTGGCCATATGTTGCTGGTCATGTGCTTGGTGCCTGCATGTTCATGATCGAAATAGCGGGTACGTTGTCTCATCCCGCTCACCTCATCTCGTGCAGCACATGTATGTCTGCATCAGAAACTGCGCTCACAATCAGTTGTTGAAGTTGAGTACGCGGTTCAATGGCACTCTCTCGAGTGTAAAAGAAGGTCTTCGTAGATAATAATTCTTTTCTGGAACTGTTTTTTTTTTGAAATTTTATAATCACTAGAGCCAAAGGATTATTGTTACAGGTGTCCGAGCGTTGTACACGGGTGATTTCTCGAGGCTGGAAGATCGGCATCTATGCGCAGCTGAATTGCCAACAATTACACCTGATGTTCTCATTTCGGTACGATTACATGGGATATAAATTTGACAGGATTGACAAACAGGATCAGTAAATAAAAGAAGGAATTCAACAGGAATCAACTTACGGTACACAAATCCATGAAGAACGGAGTGAGCGTGAGAAGCGTTTCACGCAGATGGTACATGACATAGTTGGGCGAGGAGGGCGTTGCTTAATCCCTGCATTTGCTCTTGGCCGAGCTCAGGAACTTCTGCTCATTATTGGATGAGTATTGGGACGCACACCCGGAATTGTACGACATTCCCGTAACGGGAGGAATTCATAAAAGTATCATTACTGCTAACATCTAATGCTTCCCATGTTGCCTCCCATGCCATTCTCCTTGATGAGATGCATTTCTTCAGATGCATCATCGCTTGCCAAGAAGTGTATGGCTGTGTATCAGACATTCGTTAGTGGGATGAATCAGCGCATCCAGAAGCAAAATAGCGGTTCAGACAATCCTTATTGTTTGTTAAACACGTCGACATATGAGGTTACCTTTTTCTTGATTTTTTTTTTCTTTAAAACTTATGGTGAGCTTCGCTCGAGGTGCTTTCAAATCATCACGACGGAAATTGGGTCATTCAGGGCATGGAACATTTCGAGGATTCAGGACCATGCGTTGTGTTGGCTAGTCCTGGTATGTTGCAAAATGGTCTCAGCAGGGAGCTATTCGAGAAATGGTGTACGGATGCCAAGAATGGGTTGTATTATTGCCGGCTATTGCGTCGAAGGTACACTCGCAAAGGTTTGTATGGCAGTTCCTTATGTTTCAAGTGGTGTAGTTTTGTGTCCCTTTATAATTGATGAATTCTACTTTATTTTCCAGCATATTCTTTCCGAACCTGAAGAAATTGTGGCTATGAACGGTGATCGTCTACCGATGAGGCTACAAGTAACGTTTGAAATAGTTTTCTTTCGATGCCTTCCTAAATGTTGTTTTTGTAGGTCGGGTATATCGGTCTATTCTGCTGCACACACGGATTTCCAACAAACGCTAGCATTCGTGAAGCAGCTGAAGCCTCCGCACATGGTGAGCCTTCTACAGTTTCGATTTTCTATACTCTTCTCAAAGCTAAATTCGTTATGTTAAGATTCTTGTCCATGGTGAAGTGCATGAAATGAGTCGCTTAAAGGCAGGCATATTGAGAAGTTTTGAGGAAGAGAATTTATCTATTGAGGTGGAGTGTTTTACACGTTCCCCCCCCCCCCCCCTAACAAACACCCCCCCATTTCAGCTTCTGATTTTATAGATATTAATCTTAATCTCACCTCACAACGAAATAGCCCTTCAAGAGATAGATTATGACGTTGAGATGTGCTAAGGTTTCTGGGAAACTTCTAAGCTGGGCTGCGACATCTGGATATGTCGTTGTTTAATGTTCATACTGATTTCAAATGCGGCCAAGAACCAGGTTCGCAGTAATGAGGCCTTCCTTGGAGGCGATGGAGTATATTTTCTGCGGAGTCTTCCAATTTTTTTCTTCAGTGTTTCTCATATTTTTATGATACATTGGTCCTTCAAGCTTGATAGCTTTTCTTCTACTCTTATTGTCTCATTATTACTGCCACTCCATTACTCTCCATTCATACCAGTTGCGCGAGTATACCGCTGCAGTAAGCTTCGACGCTTATTTCTCATCATGGTATCATTGCCAACTCTTTTTGAAAGAGGTTTCTCCTTCAGAAAAGTTTTGATAATTCTTTCCTATTGTAGCGAAGAGTAGCTATTTTCACTGTGCCATTGAGAAGATTAAGTTCGTCAGACGACAGAATCTTCACGCATCGATCAGTTGTTCGGCAGGTTTTTCATATTTATCATTAAGGAAATGTTGGTTGAAATCTTCTGCGCGATATTTTTAGACAGAATTTTCGGCCATCTTTGATTGCCCATTCTGTCTGTGAGTAATATCGTCAGAGTTTAAGAGGATGCTCTCTGTCCACTTGCACGCCAACTTTCCTCTAAGCGTTTCTGTTCGTTCATTTTAGGAACAGCACGGGAATTTCCAGGCCGCACAGTATGAGCTCACTCAGGTGTTAAACTGGTCAGTGCATTTATAGAGAATGAGTCACCATTACCACACTTCAGCGGTGGAACCTGCGGTGATTTTTCGAATCGTAAGTCTGACATGGAGCCGCAAATGATAGAGGGAGGAGTCGTTCGATGGGATAATGTGCACTTTCATACTTCTGGCCATGTTTAGACCCTTGTAGACGACGGGGCGATGTCACCTAGCAACTTCGGCAGAAGTAAAACAACCAAAAAACGAATATGCCGGGTTTTCGAGAATCACCACGGGGGATCCTACGTGAGCAGTGATCAAATTTTAAAGAGATTCATTGTCCGTCAGATTTTGTGGGCGCTTTGTTGATCTAAATTGGTTCTTTAGCAGGAGTTTTGAAATTTTTCCATAACCTTTTGCAGAAGTAATTCATAGTATAAGTAATCTGAAAATGAGAACAAACCACGTCACTGAGCTTCAAGTCTACATTGAATTGTTGCGAAACGGTCGGGCCGTTTAAATCCACCGAAACAACCTGTATGGCATAGCAACATCAACACGGGATCGAATGAAATAATTTCCGAGAACTTCTCTTGTACGAAATGCTAGCTCTTCTTCAAGTCTACATGGAAAGCAGTCTCGGATTGTTTGCGCCAACATGCGTGACTTTTTTGGGATATTATGCAAAACATGTGAGAGAAGGTAGAAACAAGTGACCAATTATCAAAAAATCAGGTATAAGGAAACAGGTTAGTCTTGCGAGTCTCTTGAATCGGATTGCGTTCAGTAATGTGGGGGTAGATCATATGCAAACGGAGTGGGGATCTCTCCACACACGAATATAGCAACCGGGTAAGTGATGGAAAGGGTGGGTGGAGCGAATTTCTTTGTGCCATCTCCTCTCTCACCTCACAGCTGGGAATTGATCTCGGGTCGCTCAGGGCTATGTTCTCTTCAACTCAGTTTTCAATGATACCCTTTACTGCAGCTTATTTTACCGATCCGAGTCTGGAAAGTCCTCAGGTGCTGTACTGCGGTCCTTATGCAAAATACGTATCAAAGATCTGAAAATCAGAAACTAAGCGCATGAATGTATCGCAAAACAGCGAGCACTTTCCCGCGGCCAAGCGGTAATTAAAAAACTTATTGAGCCGTTTTTTTGACACTGCGTGGATTGAGTTATTATCATTGTAGAGGAGTATTTAGTGTTCAAGAAGCACTCAATCTACAGGGTGGTCCAAAATTATGAGGACCAAGACATTGTGTCGTTAAAAACGCATAGTAGCTTGATGGAACAAACCAACTTCTGGGAAGTATTTGTAACTCTTACCTCAAAGTAATTCCAGAATAGAATTGAGATCTGCCACTTCCCCCGTTAACACGAGCCTTCGGATGAGGGGGATGGCGCGTGCGGTGGCACGCAACTAAGGCGTGTCCAAATGTTTCCAGGCCTTCTGCTCTGCCTTCTTCAGGGAATCAAACTTTTTTTGTGTTGCATTTATGCGCTTGCATCCAGGGTGTGAAATACAGAAATCTAGAGCTATTAGGTGGATGGTTCCATTGTAACAATTCTTCGAAAGCAACGAACTCGAAAAATCGCTTTTGGAGGATTTTTGCTTTATTCTTGGGTGCTCGGTCCTGTAAGAAGTTCTAAGTAGACTACTCGTGTGGCTTTCTATCCACTACAGATGTGGAGTCTTTAGAGTGTCTGGCTGGGTTTTCACATCAATTTTTTCATTTTGGGTGTACGAAAGTCGACAAGGGGAGACCTAGTTTCTGCATCTGATAATTATCCTGGTGGTAACTGTAACTTTCGAGTCCCGAATTTTCCATCTGTGGTGGATTCCAAACTTATTGAAGAGTTGAACTGTTGCTCATAAGGGCTTCTCTGATAGGTTAGACTGCTGCTAGATGTAACGTGCCAGAGCCCCTAGTGAGTTCAATTTGAGGACTGACTCAAAGTGAAGTAGTTATTTCACTAGTTTTGAGAACTTCATGAAATTTGGTTTCATTAGGAAGAAGACATTGTACCCTTTCACATAGTGCACAGAAAACGAGATGAAAATGGAGCGATACGGAAAAAAGTGGATATGACTGCGCGCGCACGCGGTCCTCATAATTTTGGACCACCTGTAGTAGGAATGCTGCTACTTCCTATCAAGGAGACATCTCAGCATACTGAACCAATAGCCTTTTAGGCGGTATTACGAACGCTTCTGAACTAGTTGAAGTATGATGAAGATTCTCTTCGAAAACGATTATGTAATCAGATGTGCAAGTTATTGATCTCCGTATAAGGTGGCGCGATACGTCCTACAACAGTTTGTTGGTGCGACGTCTGCGTTTCGATCTCTGGCATGCTCTATTGCCTCCCTCTGTCGTTCTCTTCCTTAGCATACACAGTATGTTAAATTGTTTCTCTCCAACAGTCAGGGAAAGAAGAGGCATCTTCAGTGATTTTTCCCTTTTTCTCTTCAGCTCTCATTCAGCGACTACTGTTTTATATTTGAAAAAGGGAAACCCAACATCTAACCAAGGGCAGAAATGGTGCAGTAGCAAGTGGCGTCACTTTTCACACACTCAGTCTGGGACTCTATTTTCGTACGAATACGTACTCTCAAATCGGCTCGCCCCCGAAATTATTGTGTGAGCCACATCGCATTCAAATGCCACTGCGAATGTACAAATGGAAGTAGAATGCGTGCCGCACCAAAGAGGGATTCGATCAACGGCAAATGCTTTATCCTTTTATCCTTTTTACTAACCTTCAGTTTCTGTGCCTTCAAATACAGTCCTCTAAGTAGCCGCTTAGTCGTTCTCATCCCGTCACTTCTGTGTTCTGTCTTCTGTCTCACTTTCTGTTCCTAGTATCTTAAAATGTTGTACGGATGTTTATCGACTCAAAAACTAAAAAAATCTTGATTGAAATATTCTCTCATTGTTGTGGAAAGCAAACGATATCAGCAACTCTCGGACATCAATTACCACTCATAGGCTTCCATTTCATATGTGGCAACCCATTGTTCAGTTTGACTGCATTCCCGTCATTAATTTCCCGTTCGATATCGGCGTTATTTAAAACTTTTCCATAGTGTTTCTGTTCAGTTACTCCGTGAATCATAACGAGTACAGATTTTTGGGGCTAAACTGCACTCAGCTACTTTAGCAGTATACAGTCTTCTAAATACTTCCTACACTCAAAATAGCCTTACTATAGCTTTGAGCATCTTTTTCTACTTTCATTCTCATCTTCACCGCTGTCGGAAGAAGACATTCCGAAATTGGTCGTTTCTCAAACAGTTTTCTGAATTAGCTTCAATCAGTAGAAGTGGTTCCTTTCTGCGAAACGCTCTGTTACAAATTCTTGAGAGTCAGCATGGCTGGAAGGGGGGGCCAGCCAACGAGTTTTGAAGCGGCGCCATCTTATCAGGAAAAAAAAGAGTCTTTCAAGATCATAGAACGTTTTTTTTGAATGAGTTGAGCATGTGGATGGAGGCTCACTGGAGAACCAAACCCCTATCCTTTTCCTAGTTGTTCTTGGGTGTCAAATACAGTGGTGAGGAAATGGTTCCGAGTTCAATCCTTCATGATGAGAATTTTCCGCGATTTAGGCGAGCGCCTCCACATTGCCGCTATATGACTTCAGTGTCGAGAGTAGATGTCACCCTCGTAATTTGGCCGCAATTTGGAGACCACAAAATAATTTGCAAAAGTTTGACATCGAACTTGGACTCGAATTCGCCTCAGCGCTGTTTTGAGCTTCCTGAAAGGTTTGTTCAGGACGATGGTAGTTTTCTGTTGCTCACGCGAGCCTTTACAACATGCAGCAAATCACGTCGAAGAAAGCACCCCGTCCCGAAAGTCCTCCTTTGTTAGCGCTGTTGAAGTGTTGCGGAGTACACTTCTCTCTGTTTATTGACACACGTACACTTAGGCTAAAGTCTGTCAGCAAATCTATCCCCTCACCAATTACCGTCCTGAAATTCTATTTCAATTCCAAAACTTCTTTTGCATTATCGATTTCCTCTCACACTCTCTTAGAAAATAGCACGGTTTTCGGATGTGTGCACTTCGCACAATCATTACGTTAGAGGAAGCCCACTTTACCTTCAGCGAGAATCAGTCAAGTTAATGACTATTTGACGTACAGGGTAATTTGATGCATGGTAAATTTATATTCCCCTCGATGTGCTGAGGCCAGTTCCTGTTCGCTGTTTCCTTAACTAGGAGCCATCTGCGAACGCCGACAAGGAGACTGGGGGATGCTCTCAAAATACCTCGGAACGGCTGCATAATTTCCTTGATTGAGCGATTTACTGGCAAAATCTGGAACTGTCGCTCTGGCTGTACACAACTGTGTTCAAGCTGCGTTTCGAATTCATGTCATTATGATTCACATTGCTTCTCGAACTCGTTCGTGAAAATATGTTATTCGAGTGCCTCTTATTTCGTTCGACACTTCTAGAGAATTAGGGATCCAAATTGCGGCCACGTGCTGGGTTTTATTGCGTCTGTTGATCACGCTATTCTTTGCGACGTTAACTTTGCTGGTGCTCTTCACAAGTAACGGATCTTTGCACCTTCTGTTAACTGGAGCGAGCAATTTTATGCTGTTGGAGTTGTGCTGTTTTATGGGAAAGGCTGTTCTGTGTCGTGTGATGGGAAAGAGTCAGTGTAGGTTACCGCTTACCGTCGCCGTAGCCATAGAAGCCACACTTTAAGAGGATTCTACGACAAGGTCAGAGGCCGAAGACGGAGAAACGCACCTTTTGGAACGACGGGTGGATCCCCTAAGGCTGACACGCAATTTAATGCACGGCGATCTAGCCCTGCCGTTATTGCGCTATCGCTGCGACACCTCCACTGACTGACCAGTCCTTCATCGTGAGCCTTTGGTCGTTTAGGGAGAAAGAGAGAGTGTTAGCATTGAAGAGGGCAGGACCGATGAGAGTCGCATCAATGCGGAAATCAACGGGCAAGGAAGGGGTCCCATTTCTCGGGTTCGGGCCGTTTCTCATGGTTTTTCCTTCATTCCAGTACCACTGACCACCTCTACCTTGATTCTAATGGATTGCCTCTTATCGTGAATTCCGCCTTTATTTGTGGCTGCATCACAGCACGGGATGCTTTCTCACTTATGTCCGTTCTTGTACGGCTCGTCTCACCTTCATTCTGAAAAGTCCATGTTGTCCAAGTCAATGCTTTTTCAATGGTGCCATAGCTATAAATGTTTCTATGATAATCATGAGGAAATTTTCTGCGTCAGAATGAGGTGTTTCTTGGGCAGTGTGTGGGCGGAAACAGTGTGGTGGCAATTGGCCCCACTCACACCGCGCACTGCCCGAAGATTGAAGATTTGATCGTGCGCTGTCCGGACCAGTCAACCTTCACACATCTAGGGCCGTTCAATAGACATTAGACTTGGAGTGGATAAGCGAAATCACATCCAAATGCTACTGCGAAGTTAGTGGAAGTGAAATGCATGGCGCGTGCTAAAAAAGTTCTAATCAACGTCGAATTTTTATTCCTTTTTCGCTTCAGACTTATGTTTGAATTCGATTGTTGCACCCTAGAAGTCCTACATTTTTTTCTAGATTCACAATCCACGGAATACGGACACGGTCCGCCTGCAATTCCAAGGTGTGCGGAAGGCCAAAGTGGTTGGCGCATTGGCTATAAAATCGAATAAGGTGAACGTCCAACTTTGGCTTGTCAAAGCATTGATTTTGTATGGTCAGGGCAATCATTAGAACATGTGCCGATTTAGATTGGAGACATTGTCAGCGGTATTTTGATCAAGCGTAAATTTCAACTACCAAGTCGTCGACCCAAAAACTGACCGGTTAGTGCTTACGATAAGCTGTTTCCCTTTTTAGTGGCAATGCCTCATGAAATATTCCACTTCCAGTTTTCACGGACCTTTCTTCATCGCGGTTGTCACAGCGGCAATCTGTCTACTACTCTGGAAGTCTGCCATTGCTGCTGTACAGTCTGAATCAGTTAAATGACGACGCCATATTAACAGCTGAATTGAAGCCTACAGACACCACAACGCCCACACACGTGTTCTCTGTTTTTGGTGTAAGTTGGAGTTTGTTCTTTATCCATTTTTATTAGGCTAGAGTGGCGCAGAGTGCTTGGAGGCGCAAAGTATCTCCTCGGTGATTCATCTCACTTATCGGTGGAGCAAGCAAGGGTCAGCCTTTCCCTTATATGGTTAGTAGCCACTGAACATGCTCCATTGTGCGTGGTTAAACGGAAGGAGCACTAATGTTCATTTTACGGCCACATGGGCTTTCTGGTCAATGCGCGTGGTGTCGTGCATCAACCTGACATAGTAACTTTTTTGAATGCGCTCCAAGAAACTCTTTGATTCTCACTTCCATGAAGCTTTGTGTACACTCCAGCAAGCCAGTTCGTGAGTCGAAAACGGAAGGGACAGCTACCCAATCGAATGCTCCTAATTTTCCAGCATTAGACGAGTGCATGGCGTGTACAAAAGGATTCGTTGAGCTTGATCTCTATTTTCATACAATTATGTTGTGGAGAAAGCCGAGTGAGGGTACGTCAGGAGTTTATCTCTCAGAAATCCGCCGAAATATGCTTCCACTTTAAACCTCTGCAGTGAAATAGGTGGATTTCGATGTCGGGGATAGAAGTGTCAACAAAGCAAGCAGACGGTGAGCTATTCATCGAGAGGGAAAGAACTTGGCTTAAAGGCAAAGGTCGGGATTAGTTGACCAAACCAACCCTTTCGGTCATGCCTGTACTTGGTTACGCACCCGTAGAGATGTTCCCACACTCAAAACCCGAAACGGCGCAGTAATAAGGCCCCAGGGCATGTACTATGCGCTATCGCCGCCTGGCCCCGCTACGACCGCCCACCTTGGGATGTGGTGCATGGCTGGCATAACGTGTGAAATCAGCTAGGTTGATTGCCGTATCAACCGATAGAACGACTGATATCTTCAGAAAACTTGTTTGTACGTGCCTCTTCCCCAAGCCAGCCTCCTTCACTGCTAGTGGGAAAGAGGGTTTTGTTAACGGCCTTGTCGACGGTTTTTCTCAGTTTTTTCTCCACTGTCGTTCTACTTCGCATCTCTATACTCAGTTTCAATCGCCATAATACCCCCTTATTGAGCCCGACTTTTGCCTTAAGGTAGCTATCGTATTGCTTGCTCAGAAATGGGTTTAATCCCAACTTTGGTTCGCATTTAGCCTTTGAAGGGGAACGTCACCAACTTTCAAGTGAAATAATCACATTTTGTGCTTGTGGATGGTGCCTTCAAGGTGGAAATCATAGGCAACATATGGCGCTATCGTAATATACGGGGGCAACCTCTAGGACCGAGCCTAGGGAGGCAGGAGCTCTAGGGAAATGAAATTGGTTAACGCATGGAGTTTCTCAAACCTCGTCTAAGGCTTAGTCCCGTTCACAACAACAATGACGCGTTTTACGAGATCTTAAATGCAGATGCCGTCATCAATGCCCTAAATGCGATAGGCGCCCTAACATTTTTACCGAAGGGAAAGATAAAGCAGAAAGCAATACATTACCAAACATACAAGGCCTTGCTGGAAAGAAAATCCGCTCGTGTACACAGCAGATTCTCCGTTTGAAATCCGTTTTACGAAGAAATCCGATAAAAATGTTTAATACTAGTCAGACTGGTGTAGTTCGTCGAGAATAGATGGCAGCTGACAAGCGAGCAAACAAATCTCACAAAAGGTCTTTCCGGCAATGACAGTCGATTAGTTTGCATTGTTTCATTAAACGCTTAGCAATGGCTTCACCGTTGCATGTAGTAGTGGCTGAAAATAACTAAAATTTGACAACACGTCTGCTCCAACTGTCACAATGGTCTTACACGGCTTACCCTGCGAGACATTTTTTTTGTTATCAAGGAGGTCTTTCAGGTCGCGCCCCGCTTTTTGGAAACTGTTTTTTGCATGATGTGGAGGTGCATCCATGGAAGACGGATCTATGGCTTATTTTGAAGCGGATTACTGGATGCCAAGAAAAGGCTTAAAAATGCTCAGGCTTCCTACCTTTTTAACATTTTTAGGCAAAGAACTACTCATATGGCCCACTGATGGCCTTGATGGTGATATGGCATTCACTATCAGCCGCGGGCGCCATTTTGCGACGTAACGCAGTGCCAATCGAAGATGCAAAATTTTGTCACCACGGGGGATCGAATCATGAACCATTCTTCATGCATTTTTTTTGTCATTCAGAGGACCGCTCAGGAGAAAAGGAACATCCATTGTTTCATGTTCTACGCACGTGCACATGTAATGCAAAATACGGTTTTGAAAAATTACGGCACGATCTGAAAGACTTCCTGGTTTTGGGGTAAATGCACCTACGATTGTCTCCGCAATTCTAAATGGTAGTGAGACATCGCACTCCTAAATAGGCCCCGACCTACGCCAATCGACCTAGCAGTTATAATTTTGTGGTTTTTTTTTCTGAGGTATAGAAATTATTTCTAGTTCAAGTTTCGATGTTCCATATGCATCCGTGATTTTCCAGACCTAAAGCTGTTTGATAGTTTACAGAGACGTACTGTTGAATGTTTTTTATTCCAGCGTGCTATCTCTTTGCAATGGTGCTCGTTGGCATCTATTTGTGTTTTGGATTGGGAGTCAAATCCTGTCAATGATATGTATGCGGACGCTGTACTGGCAGCTATCCTTCACGCCCAGACGAATCCGATTCCCGAGAAATGTATGTCAAAATTTTGCTGCTTTTTTTCTGGTCGAACCATAAGGTCGCTTTCCTTTACAAAATGGGAGAATGATGAGAGGCGGCTACGAAACGAAAGCGGAAAGTTTTCGTTTACATAGGTTCAAGCAAGGTCAAACACTGTTGTGCGGAAAATTTGAAATACGATCCCACACCCTACCTCATTAACTCAGCACCCTTCACTCTACTGCTCATCAAAACCCCAAATAGGATAGGGTCACTGAACTACTGAAAGCATTCCTTCCCAAGTGATTCCTGTTATCCTTGATATGTCTTGAATTCTTAAGCTGCTTAGGTTGACCCTAACATAGCACCGGTGTCCCGGCGATTCAAGCACGATAATGCTCAACACGAATTTAATGATGGATGTGTGAACCTCAGCTCACGTTTATACCAGTAATCCGAAAATGCTCAGCAAATTAGCCCTTCAGACCA
>MU871739.1:10602-21111 GCA_036418205.1 Ostertagia ostertagi | reverse complement strand
TTCTCAGCTAAAGTGGTATTCGATTGTTTGACATCCCTTCCTTTCTCTATCCTTTCCTTTTCTGATTTCCTGTCGATGTTTTCTTCTGGCTCATTCTTTCCCTCTTTACAACGTAGAAGATTTACAAACAAAAAAGGAGGTGAGCAATAGCGCTCTTGGTGTACAATCAAAAACTCGTCAGCCGTCGAATTCTCAGCTATGAGTGGTATTCGAATGTTTGACATCCCTTCCTTTCTCTATCCTTTCCTTTTCTGATTTCCTGTCGATGTTTTCTTCTGGCTCATTCTTTCCCTCCACCGTCTCTTCCGCCGGTGTATCCACACTTCTCAGACATCTTCCACGTTTGCCTCTTCAAGTAGTTCCACTTCTGCTTCTTTCGCAAAGTCTCAATAAGTATCTAAACACTGCTTCACTGAACTAGCTACCTCTTCTAGCTACCTACTTCATCTTAGGTAAGAGCCGTCAACGCTGGGATGCGAACACCTTTCGTGATACAATGAACGACACCTGGTTATAGAACGTGATAACAGTTGATAACGACTCCACGATAGGCCGCGTTCATAGTTCGCGACTCCGTATCACCTGTATCACCTGTCGTCCCGTTGATCGTCGATTTGCTCGAGCGGGCGCCAGCAACGTCTCCATTCGTCCCTGTCGCGTGCTAGAGTGGTCCAGTGGATCCTCCTCGCTCGAGGGACACGAAGCCTTCATTCCTTTCGTTCAGAGCTTTCGTGAAGAAGTCTGACCATCGGGCCGGCGGTCGTCCAGGTGTTCGTTTGACGTCCCGAGGGATCCAGTCGGTAACCGCTCTGGTCCAACGGTCATCGCAAAATCGCATGACGTGTCCGGCCCACCTTATCTTCGATTCCTTGGCAGCGTCCCTGATCTTCGATCGTTGGCGTAGTTCGGAACTCCGGATTCCCTCTGCACTTGCGTGTATAGGGTTACTCCTAGCATCGTCCTCTCGACAGCGCGTTGGATAACGCTGACCGCATGCTCGTCCTGCCTGCGCAGAGTCCAAGTCTCTGAGGCGTAGGTTAGGGCAGGAAGGACAGCGGAATCGAAGAGGTGGGCACGGAGCCGGATGTTCTTCGTCTTCTTCACTACTCCCTCGATGTTCAATTCTAAACCTATTTCGCTCGTTTCCTCCTGCCAAGGACTTCTCACTCTTTAAAGTAGGGGAAATGTTGGCGAGGAATATGCTACGGCAAGTAGTACTTGCCGTAGCATATTCCTCGCCAACCGATCTAGAAAATCTGCTTGTTCGCTCGAAATTATAGTGTCGTCGTTCTTAGCTCTTTAGCATAAGCTTCAAAATCAACGCGTTCAATTTCAATTAGTGCTTTGTCTCACGTTCATACGACTTGAAGAAGGCCTTCGACTCTGTGGAGACAGAAGCGGTCATCGAAGCCTTGGGCAACCAGGGCGTCCCTACTCAGTACATCAAGATTCTTCGTGAGCTCTACAGCAACTTTACGACCAGAATCTCACCATTCTACAAGGAGGCTCATCATCGACGTCGAGAGAGTCGAGAGGACGACACCATCTCGCTCAGACCCTTCGTGTCGCTCTAGAAAACGTCATGCGTCAAGTTGGAATGGGAAGACATGGGAGTGAAGGTCGACGGCCGGCAACTACACCACCTTCGTTTTGCTGACGACATCGTTCTTATAACGCCGAACATCGAGCAAGCGGAGCGAATGCTGGCTGATTTCGACTGCGCCTGTGGTAAGGTTGGTCTACAGCTGAACCTAACGAAGACGATGTTTATGAGAAACGGATTGGTTCCTGATGCCCCATTCACGCTCAACGGAACGAACATCACCGAATGCTCCAGCTACGTGTACCTAGGTCGGGAAATCAATATGATGAACGATCTAGCTCCAGAGCTGAGCAGGAGGAAACGAGCGGCTTGGGAGCGTATAAGAACATCGAGGGAGTAGTGAAGAAGATGAAGAACATCCGGCTCCGTGCCCACCTCTTCGATTCCGCTGTCCTTCCTGCCCTAACCTACGCCTCAGAGACTTGGACTCTGCGCAGGCAGGACGAGCATGCGGTCAGCGTTATCCAACGCGCTGTCGAGAGGACGATGCGGAGTAACCCTATACCGGAATCCGGATTCGAAACTACATTTCACGATCGAAGATCAGGGACGCTGCCGTTTTCGCCAAGGAATCGAAGATAAGGTGGGCCGGACACGTCATGCGATTTTGCGATGACCGTTGGACCAGAGCGGTTACCGACTGGATCCCTCGGGACGTCAAACGAACACCTGGACGACCGCCGGCCCGATGGTCAGACTTCTTCACGAAAGCTCTGAACGAAAGGAATGATGGACTTCGTGTCCCTCGAGCAAGGAGGATCCACTGGACCACCTCTAGCACGCGACAGGGACGAATGGAGACGTTGCTGGCGCCCGCTCGAGCAAATCGACGATCAACGGGACGACAGGTGATACAGGTGACATAAGTGCTTGTTGAAGGCTCGTTCCTGCATGAGCTGGGAGTTTTTGAAGGTGGACTTCTTCCGGTGATTCTGAATGCTCTAACAAAACACCACTGCTAATGTATCCAATGGCTTGTTTGCCCATGTTGCTTCCTAACCTTGTCGACAGTGGAGCCACCAACGAAATTTGTGAAGTGAATCACTTATAAGGTACTGGGTTCTCGGGCTTGGGCCTGTGGCAGTCCATCATGTGTGCTCTCTAGATCGAAGTGTTTGTGGCGGACGGGTCTTCCACGCATTTGTAATCGATATAATTTAGCAAACTTCCAGGCAGCACTAAAGGCCGAGTCTAACTTTGTTTCGGGAGGTAGCGTATTGAAACTGGAAGTACAGGTGAGTCAATAATGATTCATAGATTGCGATCATGTGCTGAGCGTAAACATCTCGCAGATACTTCGGCGGCTTTCCAATAAACCGTACGTTGCTCAGCTGATACATTCTGGTAAACGGGAATCGTACAGCTACGTTGTCATGACGCTATTGGGAGAGAGTTTGCGACATATAACGAAGTATGAATACAGGCATCTACGTAAAGTTTGATTTTAGTAGAAATTCAGCTTTTCGTATTTAGGCGACTTGGCAAAATTTTTAGCGTTTCTACTCAAGTAAGAATTGGTATAAATGTTCTGTTCGGATTGAAGCAGATTCATGATGTGAGTTTTCACACGTGAAACGTAGCAAAGTGTCTTGAATTGGGTCAAAACTGTGTGCCAAAGTGTTCTGTTCTCATTTTTCTTACAATTCTTATACAATGGCTCACAAGGTCCAGTTCAGCTTTGATTTCCTAAAATCTTGCCGGACAACAGCCTGATAAGAGAAAAAGTCTGCAGCTTGGGCAGCTTACTTTGCAAGGCCCAAGCGCTCTTGTCGGTTGGTTTCCGTGCACGGGAACGCCACATTTGTGATTGTCCTCTAGGGGTCTATACTACAGACCGAAGAGAAGCGTTCACACGACCTCTGCCTGGGTTGTGCCTTTAAGATTAGGGACTTTTTGGGTAAACTACAATTTTCTGCAGCAACTTAATAAAATGCTGTTCAGATCGGATTCATACACAGAGATATAAAACCTGCAAATATGGCTATTGGACGAGTTGGATCACCAGAATACAGATTTATTCATATTTTGGATTTTGGGTTGGCACGAGAGTTCGTTGTACATTGCGATGGAAAATTGAGAATGAGACGACCACGTCAGAGAGCCCTCTTTAGGTGACATTTTTTTCTCTGTTTTCAGTGAATCTTAAACATGATCATGGTGGAGATTCGAATAATGTAATAATGGAACACGAAGGACCGTTGTTAGACTCCTGCACTACGCTGGCAAAAATTTGGGTCATTAATCCCAACCTTAAAGGAATCTTGCGCGGAAAAATCATGATTCTATTTCAGCCATAAATCACTGGCTTGAGACTCATTATCCACGATAATAGTGAAAAGAACTGAAGTATTGCTTTCGTTTTGATTAGAAATTCGAAAACTCGAAAAGGCTGCTACGCGTTCGAATTGCCCACGGACGTCTTTCACGAATGCTGGCGACGGGGATGCTCAAACTTGGTTCTTGGAGTGCATTCACTAGAAGCTCTTTCTGGCCTTCTGCTTCGTTGCATTCACATCTTACACTTCTACTCCATCCTATTCCATCGATCGATTTGTCTCCACTCTCCGAAATCGCGCGCTTTAACCCGATTCTCTCATTGCGTCGCCTGGTACGTAGCCGGCCAAACGCCGTCTTCTTTCCATGCCTCGCCTGGCTCTGCCTCCTGGTCCTTCGATGGTCCATAACGTGTAGTTTTTGTACGTTTGTTTCTCTTCAGAAACCGAATCTTCATGCGTGAAACTTTGTGTGCTATTTCCAGTGATCACAACTGACATATTCATGTTAGGAAAGAGTGCAAGAATTTTCCGCGCAAGATTCCTTTAAAGTTCCCATCCTTGGCTTTTATGATCGGAAGCATTTGCTTTTATAACTCTCCGGCATGACGTATCAAAGTGGTTCGTAGCCATTCACGCGCGCTCACCATCCTACGGGCTGTTCCCGGGGACAAGGTCTTTCCACAACACGAGCTTCACTGAGGTCTTACCCTCTACGGAGGACCTATTACGGCTCAGTACCTCTGTATTGTCTCTATGTCTTTATTGGCAGTAAACTCCACTCCACAACCCCTCTAACGCCGTCCTACGTCGGTTAAAATTCTACGAGCGTGTGGATGATGCCAGTCATCAAGTTTCCATCAGTGGTCCGTTAGAGATAGATTCACTCATTCGGAGCTTGTATGGAAACCATGTCCATCCCCTACCGTGACGGGCTTCATCCCATGGTGGCCCATTCAAGTACGGGAAGAAAGGAAGAAAGAGAAAGAAAATCGAAAAAATGAAAAATGTCCGAAGCAGAGGCGATTGAAAGACGAAGTCACTAGTGGACGACTTACGCTGACGAGAATGTTTTGAAACGGCAACGACTTTGGCGTTACATTAAATGGACAGGAGGCGACGGGCATTTCCTTGCTCAGCTAGTTAGAACAAAATTTACACACGCGAGAGGACGCGCGCCATATGTGACATCATTTCGCCCAAAGACCTGCTTTAGATAGGGCCCTCCTCGTACTTAGTCTTGGCAGCAGCCATAACCACTGCGGTGAGGAAGTAACTTTTTTTCGAATGGGCTGTAGCTCAGTTCACAGCCGGGCCGAAAAGGGGTGCTTCGCAAAAGCTCGAAATTTTACAGGAAGGCGAGGTAAACGGGAAGCAGGCATGCCTCCACATCCAGCTAACTCTATCGGGTCACACAAACATCTCTCATTTGGTTTGGCTCTGGGCGGCAAAGTTAGCCGAGAGAGAATAGAAAATGAGAAAGATTGCAACTGCTTGAAAAGTAATTCTAGTGTGAAGGTTCTCGCACTAGAATTACTTTTCAGAGCTGCAATTTATTGGGCTGCATTGCTGGAGAGATAATTCTGAAGCTCTCAAATTTACTTGGGAAACGCTTGTCAAGGCGACATAGTGCCATATAGCCAAGTCCGTCGTGAGACAACTCTGCCACCTGGGTTGTTTACGCCTGACTGCTGGCTTTGTTCATAATCAAGCAGCGGTGAACAGCCCGTCAGCAAGGAAGATGCCGTCTCCGGGCCAACAATGTAGGAATGCGGGAGAATTGCGTTGAGATATGTTTAGTGAACGTCTATGTTTATTATTCTCTATTGGTTCTCAAACATTGATCATGGTGAAGATTTCGTATAATGTAATAATGGAGCACGAAGACCGTTTTGTTAGGACTCTGCACTGGCGCTGAACAAATTTGGGTTCAGTTATTAACCCCACACCTTAAGAGTTAGCCCCCTCCACCTGTTGTGATTCGGAAGCATTTGCTTTTATAATTCTCCGGCACGACGTATCAAAGTGGTTCGTAGCCATTTACGCGCGCTCACCATCCTACGGGGTTCTTCCCGGGCACAAGGTCTTTCCTCACAACACCGAGCCTTCACTGCAGGTCTTACCTTCTACGGACGACCATCACGGCTCGGTACCTCTTGTATTGTCTAGGTCTTTATTGGCAGGCTACTCCATCCAACAACCCCATTAACCGTCTACTTCGTATAAAATCTAAGCCGAGCGTCGGAGATGCCTCACGTCATACAAGTTCTCCAATCAGTGGGCCGTTATTTCTGAGTTTAGATTCACTCATTCGGAGCTTGTATGGAAACCATGTCCATCCCCTATCGTGACGGGCTTCATCCCATGGTGGCCCATTCAAGTACGGGAAGAAAGGAAGAAAGAGAAAGAAAATCGAAAAAATGAAAAATGTCCGAAGGGAGGCGATGATGTGACGATGTAGTAGGTGCGACAATCTAGCGTAAACCTTGAATCATATGAACGGCAACGAGACTTTTGTACAAATTAAATGTACAGGTGGCGACAACATTTCCTTGCGTCGCTAATAGGAGCAAACTTACCTGCACTCGAGAGTACGCGCGCCACCATGTATTCTTTAACACATCATTATTTGCTCCAGACCTTTGCCTTAGATAATCCCTCCCGTACTTGGTCTGCAGCAGCATTACCAGTGCGGTGAGGGAGTAACTTTCTTTCAAATATGCTGTAGCTCAGTTTTTGATTGCTGCCAGCGGCCGAAAGGGAGGCTCGCAAAGCTCGAAAATTTTCCACAGGAGCGAGGTAAACGGGAAGCTGGCATGCCTCCACATCCAGCTAACTCTATGGGTCAAACAGACCTCTCTCATTAGGCTTGGCTCTGCCGCCAAACAGTAGACCAAAGAAAGGGAAGAAGGTTCTCGCACTAGAATTACTTTTCAGAGCTGCAATTTATTGGGCTGCATTGCTGGAGAGGTAATTCTGAAGCTCTCAAATTTACTTGGGAAACGCTTGTCAAGCGTGACATAGTGCCACTGTAGACCACGTGCTTCGTGAAGACAACTGCACCTTTGATTATGCCTGTTGTTTGGCGTTGTT
The DNA here is from genome assembly GCA_036418205.1 of Ostertagia ostertagi. Lineage (NCBI taxonomy): Eukaryota > Metazoa > Nematoda > Chromadorea > Rhabditida > Trichostrongylidae > Ostertagia > Ostertagia ostertagi. Next base: position 14,142 of record MU871739.1, on the reverse strand, counting down.
CATTTAGAGCGGTGAACAGCGTAGCAAAGAAAGATGTCTCCTGGCCAACAATGTAGGAATGCGGTTGTGATCTTTTCATGCGAAGTTCATGTTCCAATTTCCCCTTCTTCCTGGTGATCAGAATCTGAAAACGAGTTTGCCACAGTGGGTGACCATCAGCCTCGCACTGTTGCAAAAGTTCATGAAAGCATCAAAGTTGCGCATCGGAATACAATGGATAGCACCAGCAGCCTTATTCCCGTGTTCAGGCCCAAGCAGGGTTGATCCTACCGTCAGTACTTTTCGGAAATTTTTCACGACCCATCCCTCTCCATGGAGAATTTGATACGGCCCCACCATCACCATGCGAGTCAAGAGGCACCCTGGGCTCAAGTGTTCCGCTTCATTTTCACTCTAAGGCAAGAAGTTCTTCCCAGTTGCTTAGAAATCCGTTGAAGTGCTACACACGCTAATGGAATGAAAGAAAAAACAAAGCAAAAAAAGAGCATAAAGCGAAGTTACTGGAATGAAGTTTATGGTTAGATCACTAAGAATCACTCGCCGCCTTTGCCTAAAAATAGCATTTCGTTTAGGGGAACTACGAGGTACTGCTCCATTGCCACGCATGAAAAAGCCGAACAGGGCAGAATGGATGACTTATGGTGCTTGCTTTACATGTTGGCAGAACTTCGTGGCCCGCTACCGTGGGCAAACGCTAGGTACTTTTGAGAATAATGAACAATTCAGTCTATATTGTATTCACAAGCTACCTTTTAAGAACTTCAGATGATGATCTTCACTTACCAGTCACTGACTGCCACATTTCCTTTACTACTAGTTATTTTTTCCATAAAAGCGGGAAGTACGGAAAATCGTCGCCCATTGGAGCTGACACTAGGGGAATTAGATTGTGGACCAAAACTAAAAATTCAAGCAAAAACAGTCTGAGACTCGAGAAAAAAAAGAAATCCTTTTTGCTCGTTGTTTTCCGCTTTGGACGGCCTGTGATCAAGACGAGCTCGTTAGCGGTGCTAATCCCGATAGTCGGCTAACCATCAAAACGATCTTTTCATTAATAAGACATACCCTTCAATGACTAACAGATAGGCCGCCAAATATGAAACGTTCCTTCAAATTAAGCGCAAAACACACAATGGTGGAAGCGGGCCAAATCATCGAGCAGAGCTGAGCACTCTACTATTCTCAATGGGACCCCGCCCGTCTTTTATACGCATCATGCATACCTCCCCTTCAAAAAGCCAGAAAGTGTCGGTGCAGACCATACACCACAAGTGACGACGGCCTCCAGAAAATGCAAATGTTTTTTGCCAATGAAATGATTAACCTGTTACAGTTGTATTCGATCAGTTGACAGTAATTACAACTATCATTTACTAAAAATCAGCTATCACTATGAACCACTACTAACCAGATTTACTTGGAGCGTCGTCACACTTGTGGTGTATGGTCTGCACCGCACAATTTCTGGCTTTTTATGATGGGGAGGGTACCTTAAACAGACGCCAGACGGAATTAAGACGAACGCGCCTAGCTCGCTCCCAATTTCCAGAGAGAAGGGGAGGTTAGAAGCCCTGGACTGAGTCTTAAAGGAGGGAAACTCCGCCGGGTGGGTGCAGCCATTTCATAAGTGTGGCAATGTTTGAGAAGTGTGAGATCCACAGTGATTCTGTGAGCGTTTGATCACAGGACCGACATAATTCGGAGAAAGCGCAGACGAAAGCCTCCGATATGCAGCTCAAAGACTGAGTTCATGTGGTCCCGTCGACCCATTCGTACCACATTTATGGTCACATCACTCTTTTCGAAAATCATTACTTTGTTCTAAAAAATGTGATCGCTTTTTCAGCAAATTTTGGTATTTCTTATGCAAGCATTCATAAAAACAAACGAACTGTTAAAACGTTCCAGATGTTAAGCGACAAGAGGGAAGTGTACGAAATAAAGCGTCGAACAGAGATTGATGTGGTCCTCGAAAACTGCCCAGTTCAATTAATCAAATTCGCAGAACATCTAAGGTAGGATTTCTGAGTTATGACATGGTAATGAGCTGCGGCTTTTTACGAACTACTTTCAGCACTTTGAATTATTACATGCGTCCTGATTACTTGCTGCTTTATGAACTGTTGGTTGACGTCATGAGGGCAGGAAGGTTCAGGTAATTCCAACGCATAGTATTTTACATAGTCATTCGCAATCGCTTATCAACTACCAGCATAATATTAGGTCATCTCATTCAAACATGTCCAGACATCTAGAGAAATGGTGGGAAAAGTAAAAGAGCTAGAGCATTCTGCTTGCTTTTGTTTTGAAGCTAGCACACCTAGCTACGGTATACCCAATTAAGTTTGTAGTGCCGCAGAAGGATACACTTAAAAACATAAGAAAACTCATAGTGACCAAAATCGAGGCGGAATTTTCCAAATGATTGGTGACACACGTAAAATTCGCAACTCGAATTCTCTGTGTGCTGGCTCAACTTACGCGTGATACAGTGTTCTCGAAGTGCTACGTTGAAGATATGGTGTGAGAGCTCAAAGAAGGGAGAACGGAAGCGAGTTGTGGTTGAGGACGCGCTCACATTGTCCACCTTGCCAAGAAGAGCGGGTGGATGAAATGAGGTTTCAAATGGCGCATCACAGATGTTGAACCTTTGCGATGTTTGCCCACGAGACTTGCAGTCTAGCTGCAGCTGTTACGCGAATTGTGCCCAAAAATTGGGGATGGTCCACAGAACATGTTTTTGGATATCTCATTTACTCCCAGATGCAAGAGTCCAGAATCGAATTGGTGTCTGTAGCATTGACCTTCTCTGCCAATAACGTCATTTAAGAGTATCAAACTGGACCCTGCTCATAAACGAAATTTGAGTGGAATTGTACGCTGAGGCTCAAGTCTGAAGCGTCAACTTTGGATTAACGCGAATGAGGAACTACCCGAATTGGATCACGAAAAGTCACGTGGGTTCACGTGGATGATGATTAATGGCGATGGATTTCTGAGATGTGCCTCTTAAGCGGCTCTGTCGGGAAAAAACCTCCATCGGTGCTCAAGTGTATGGCTTGTTTCTTAGCGATCAAATTGACAAAGGAATAGCAGTACAAAACTACAATAACGATATCATCACCTATGTCGATGCCAGACCCCACATAGCTCATATTGCTCACGGGTATTTCGACCAAACGGATATTGTGACCTCTTCTTATCAGCCGTATTTTCCCAACTGCAGCCATGCGACCTCAGCTGTTTTATCGAACTGAACGCCCTACTCGTTGGAAGCGCTACGACAATTCGTTGATCATCTATACTGACATCAAAAGCATCTTGTCTATACTTGTTGAAATAAAGAAGCTGCGCGGTGTCCAGTGTTTTCTAGACGCTGGGATCGGGGTTTCAACAACAACAAGATCTGCTTGACTTCACACCAAAGTATTAGCTTTTTATCTTTCCTGCTGTTCATTTCTATTTAAAACCGTGGACATGTTTGAATGAGATGACCTAATATATTGCCAACGAAACCGTATAATATTTTGTACTTATGTG
>MU871738.1:2851-21024 GCA_036418205.1 Ostertagia ostertagi | reverse complement strand
ACCACTTCCGCACAAATTACAGCTAATAGATTGTAGAATTCTGTTATTCTGGACTAATATGCCTGTGATGCAATCAAATAAATTGATAAGAGAGATAAGAGTTACAAACATTTCCCTGAAGTTTGTTTGTTCCATCAAGCTACTATGCGTTTTTAACGACACAATGTCTTGGTCCTCATAATTTTGGCCCACCCTGTACACAACGAACGTCTTTCAGGTAACGACTCACCTACGATCACATTTGCAACCAAATCTGGAGAACTCGTGGTCCGGAAAGGGGCTCGAAAACTGGTGGAGATGGACTTCCCGCAATATGCTATCACCGCCATTCAGTTTCATAAAGATCGAAGTCCATTGTCGGACTTTTTCCCCGAGGTTACTGATTCTCCGGAATTTGTTTTGATGCTCACAATACGTTACCTCAGTTTACTCAAAAAACTAGGGTCAGTTGTTCAATAGGGGGGAGGGGCACCCGCTGATGCAATCTGCTAATGAAGGAAAACATGTTAAAAAGTGCAGTGTCTTCAAACTGCAAACAAAACTGGACATGCCAAAAACCATATTATAGTTGGAAGCTTTAGGAGAAGTGCGGTTAACAATATAAAGCGCTATTGCAAGATCAGGGGGAATCCCGACAGCAACGCTCGTAAAACCGCGTCAAAAGATTGCTCCTTTTTGTTAGAAATGGATCTAAGCCTCAGGAGAGGAGACTACAGTGAGTGTGGATAATTTTCGTTCCTGGAGTTCCGACCTGCCTTATTCTGTTCGTAGTTTTAGGAGAAGCCCCATATCTTGCGATAGCATCACTTTTTCTGTATATTCGAATGAGATACGCGCGACATTGTTCAGGTCGGGTGCTGCTCACCAGCAGAATACATCAAGTTTTTGGCATGTCTTGTTTTATTAGGTGTCTAAGAGCCTCAGTATACACGATAGGTTCTAAATTGTTTTTCTTCGTTGTTAGCAGAGCTAACAATTGGCCCCGTCGTACAACAGACCTCAGAAATAAACTGCCCCCGATAAGAACAGCGACAAATTTCTTTCCAATCGCTTGTTTCAAGTTTCTGCTCTCTTTTGCCCTTTCTTGTCTGAATAGTTTTCGCTAATTGCATTTCATAGTACGGATGCTAGGGAATCGGACCAAAACATGAACATAGCCTTGGTTCTTGACAAAAAAATAAACTTCAAAACCCTTTCTCCCCCCCCCCCCCATGATCCCATCTGAACAGATGGTATTGGGAACAACTCAATGAAAACTTGCTCTGTATTCATAAAGCTCTAAAACTATGTAGGTGATAACGGAACAGTGGTGATCAAGGACACTTGGTATAAAAGAAAATGTGAAAAGTAATAGGATATCTTGAATCTCACAAGAATGCTGGGTTGTGAACAAAACTTTCGCCCCAGGACGGGACTCGAACCCGCACCTCTCGCTTTCCGGGCAAGTGCGCTACCAGTTACGCTACCGGGGCACCATTTCATTCCAACTCAGCTTTTCATGGTATACTTACCATAGCTTTCAGCACTCACACGTATAACGTGTTGAGCCGGTTAGCCGATATCGGCAATGACCGCGAGGCTGAAAGCTTTAGCAATGAATTTTGACTTGTTTTGTTTGTTAACTGCTGTTTTTGGCCGCAGTTCGCCTTGCGAATGTTTCACAAGGATGCTGGTTAACAATCAGAAACAAAGTTTTATAAAAATATCTTGAATGTTTGGGAAATGTTCGCTTTCAGTTTCATGCACCACCTCATCTACACGAACTTCTTCAAGTTTTCATTCCGAAAATCATTCGGGTTGAAGCCGTCGCTTATGCAAGCGCCCGCAGTTGAAGCCGTCGCTTATGCAAGCGCCGCAAAGAAGCTGATTATTGTCATCGACAAAGAAACCACAAAGTTTGTGTTACTAATTTATAGAATTCTTTTTTTTTCAATTCTATACTTCCCTGGAAGGTTTTCTGTTTTCATTCTCTGTAAGGAGCGCAGAATTTTAATGATACACGTTAAATGTGGTAAAAACTATAGAATCACTATCATAGGTCAATAGAGACTAACGTTGATGTGAGCATACAGACAAAAACAGACAGCATGACATACAGCGGGGGAGTGATAGCACTTAACGTTTTGTATTTGCTCTCCCACTAGTAGCATCACACGTGAGCAAAAAAGGCAAAAAAGGATAGTTATCGAATAGGTGCTCATATCATTAGGGGGAAAGTACATTCAAGTGAAGTCATTTACATACATCATTCTCCCAGTATCTGTCCCCTTCCCTAGTACTTGGGACCAAGCCGTAGGGAAACGTGAGAACGGATACTGGGGAGAATGCTGACGCAATTTTTTGTCGGCTGCATTTCTGCCCTCCCGGCTTAGGCACGCCAGCTGTCACGCATCGCATTTCCGGGGGGGGACTGGCCATTTAACGTCTCGCAACCCTCCAAGCAGGGTTCAAACCCTACCGTACTGGGGGTCGTATCCTGGTTGAGTTTATAGGAGGGGGGGGGGTTCGTATCCGCTTCAGTTTGTGGTGAAACTCGAGTTTTCACGAGTAGTAGGCTAGGTGAGTTGGGAGCGCACGGGAGAAAAATTCGCCGTTTCAGCGCGCGTATTATACACCCCCTGCTAGAAAATGAAGCAGTGGGATTATAGGTAGAGCTGGGGTAAATTGGTTGAAATTTAGGAATTAGGTAAATTTTGGCTGTTTTAGAGTATATACCCCCCCCCCCCGCTCGACGGCATTTTTGGAGGAAAAAGTGGGCGGAGTTTGGTGGGTTGAGTGGTACCAGAATTAAATACTATAGAGAGGAATATGGTGGTCGAGGGTCGAGGGGGGGGTCGTAAAAAATTTTGAAAAGTAACAACGATAGGACTGACCCTGCACCCCCCCCCTGTTAGCAAAAATCTTAACTAACAGTAAAGTAGTATTTCAGTTTCAAGTGTTTCGAGTTATTCGCAAATTATCTAGCAATAGCGAGCGAGAGAATGGCGTGAAAACTCTATCCCGAAGCGTGAATTCACACGTGGAGTAATCGTTACCTTTGCACCGCTACACGCCAGATCACAGGTACAGTCTTTTTCGACCAAATTCTATCTCTGAACGTCATCTTATCTTACAAAGAGTAAAATTAATCTCTATTCCCTAAGTAGGATGCCTGAGATCCAGAATGCTCCCATTCATGAGCGCTTCTTGGTTGAGCGAGTGCAGAAGTTATCATACCGTAATTAAGCGGTCCAAATTAGCTGAGGGTATCGTCAATAAGGTCACCCAAAAAAGGAGCTTGTGCGTTTCTGCCTAACCACAGATTTGGAGGTCGAAATGCAGAGGGCTACTTCATAGATAGATGTACTCTGCTTCAAAAAACCAGAAGAGCGTCGGGTGCAGACCACACACCACAAGTGACGACGGCCTCTAAAAAAATTTTCTGCCAATGAAATGATTAGCCTGTTGCAGTTGTATTCTATCAGTTGTCACTAATTACAACTATCGGCTAGCACTATGAATCACTAATTACCGTATTATTGGATGCCGTCGTCAGTTGTGGTGTGTGTTCTGTACTCGACGCTCTCTTGGTTTTCTGAAACAGAGGGTGAAGACCATAGATTACTGTGTCATGTGATTATGAGATCATTTTCTGACAGGCCTGTCGAAGGCCCGTCCCTGTTCTTCTGTTCCTACTTCACTGTTTTGCCCGTGGAGATTTTCATGGCCGCGCAGCCACAGAATATCAGCTTTTCTATCGCGCAGAAAAAAACCGTGACCAGCCATTTTAGATCTACGGCTTGCGGCATATTTTACCTGCTTCTGATCACCAAGTGTTTTGTTGTGCTCTGTGACGATCGTTTCCCACTACAATACTACGAAACCGTAACTGATAACTATTTCAGGGATTTGTAGACTCAGAAGCTGAACCGTATGACTACGTTTGTCGATATTTCGCACCGTGGGTGGGAATTACGGAAGACCCCGCCACAGGTTCAGCTCAATGCGCATTGGCACCTTTCTGGGGAGCGATGCTAAAGAAGCGCAGCCTCTATGGTGAGTTTAAAATCCTTCTACTTCTAAGCAGCTTTCTAAGGCAGTTCAATCAATAATCTAGAATTCCTACAAATAAATATCTTAAACCTAAATAATGAACATCTGAATATACCCACAAATATCTAAGGCCTTGATGACAGTTTTTCCATTCTTGAAACATAATAAACAAAAGTGGGTTGATTTTGCTTTATTTGTGGCTGTAGTCTAAATCAAACCAAGCCTGACACTCAAAAGCTTACCTCACTGATAGACGCTTTTCTTAAAGGAGAAATCCACGATAAGAACGAAAGTCAAAGACCCGTTGATCCCCGTTTCACTTGGTTTCTTCTTCATCCCTGCTCCACTGACCACCTATACGTTTTTTTCCAACGAGCTAGCTTTTCATCATAAATTCTGCCTTACGCATATACTGTACGATAAACTATACTTGAAGAAGAGGGAACATGCCTATTATACAGGGGGCTAGGCTACAGGGCTAACAAGGTGTGAGGGTGGTAAGGTGTAGCACCTTCTCTGCGATGGTAATGCCCGTAGCTGCCTAGCAAAGCCTTACCGGCGGTGGGCACCGCCTCCGTGGAGAGTCCCGCCTCCAGGTGGCGAACACGTCCGATTAATTGGTAGTGAGGGTTGCTGACTGCGGCGAGAGAGAGGGTATAGAGGCCGAGCAATGCGAAAATAGCGATAAGTCATCCGCCATAGAATTTCGTAGTGTGAAAAGCAGCAGGCGAAAGGGGTTCCATACCACGAGATTCAGGGCGCTTTCCATGCACCCGCACTGATACACCATTTGCCATTTTCATTTCCCACGGCGACCAGTTTATCGTATCGTCTGCCTCTGATGACAAAATCTGAAGTAAAATTGATGTTCATGGTGGTAAAATTGACGAAAAAGAACGTTCGGTAGAGGAGCGGTAGAGAGGTCTTGGTAGACGACATGTGGGGCTTTTGGACGAAAGCGCCCTGTCAACAAAAATATAAGCTGCAAAAAGGTACCTAATGAGATCCAGACATACCGTACCTCGAATCTGTTGCATGGTTTTCGTCTCACGACTGACTCTCATATCAAACCGCCTAGTTTTGGATCCATACGAATTTCTCTTTCACTTTCGCGCATGAAAAATTCTACAGCATAGTACGAGCACATATTATTATTGTATAACGATGAAATATGAAATAATTACGAATAGTATGATTGACAGTAGCTACGAATATTTACGAATAGCATTATCGACAACGAATTGCATGACAAAAGATAAGTTGTTGCAACGGCCACCAAAGTGACAACACTCGCAGTTGAGTTGTCCAAAGTGAAATCAGCGAGAACAAGATGGTATCATTCAGGGTTCTCAAGTATTTTGTTTCTTTTTTTCACCGACACCATTTGGATCCCCTATACTATCCCAACGGTATCAGCTCCAGGGTGAATATCGCTTGAGGATTCCTCAACGGCACGTCGAGGATTCTCTGCCCGATCAGACACGATCTCTCGCGCGGACATTCACACTCGCCATGCGCGTGCCGTCTGTGCTCTCCGCGCGGATGTTCACTCTCGGCACTACTCTCGCATGGTAGAGAGCTATGGTCGAGGAAATCCTCGACCGTTATTCACCCTGCTCAGCTCACCGCGAGTTTAGTCTTTAACACATTGCGTACCGCGTGCTCCACATGGTGGCGTACGATTATTCCATGATTTTGCAGATATATGTTTTCTCACTAGGAGAACAACATATCTGAGTGGGACGTCTCCAGATAATTAGTTAATATTAGTAAATGATATTCTCAAAAGAGACTAGTTTGCTAATTGAATTTGCTTGAATAAAACATATTCTTTCAAGCAAGTTTAGCAGTCACCGCAATCTAGTCGTAATACAACTGCGTCGCAATAATGTGTTTCAACCAAAATCTTCAAGTAAAGAAAGTGGTATACAGCAAAACATCAGCGTTAAGGCTTTCGTAGCGTTTTTTCCAGCTTACACGTCTTTCGGCAGTGAATTTCCGAAGTCTCATGGTACTAAGCATTGGAACTAAACTTTATTTGACACTCTGCTAAACTTCGATCTACCCTGGTATTGAGCTCGATAATAAATGTACGGCAAGTATTGGTGTAATGTATCCACACCTTCAGGGCTGTTCAATCAACAATATACAGCAGATTGTGGGGTAATCGAATTGTCTAGCTCGCCAGCGCTGTCTTATAAGACATGAGAAGTTGGACAAAGCAGATTTTTGGATCCTTCACAATCGTTGTTGTGTAATCATTTGTTAACTCTTAAAACGTTACATTACAAGCCAAATAAGCAAAAAATATGACGCAGTTTCCATAAATTGTGACCTAATCTGACAATAAGAACAAAAAAGTGAAAAAGTACCCTTAAAAAGGAATTTCCGAAAAATGTCTGTCCCGTGTGGCCGCATGCGCCACCATGTGGCGCACGATGCGCATGCACGCGCGGCCATGCGAGCTCGCCAGCGCAAAAACGGCTCGGTACGCAATGTGTTAACACATTGACGACAACGCGGGGGATATATATCCCGCGCATTGCAGGCCATGTCGGACCGTGCGGGATATACAGGGGTGGCCAAAAAAAGAGACACTTCACTCCACATTTCAGACAGCATTAATCACACTTTGCTAGAATCAAATCGACTGACCCCAACTTAGTATTAAAGAGCACATTCTAATCTATCTAAAGTTACATGACAGCCTTCTACACCGACGACATCAGAAGATTTTCCCACGGAAACATGGTTCACGGTACGAGCTCAACGAGGTCGTCGAGGTACCATAGACCATTACGACGTCCCTGAAACGCTGGTCAAAAGCGGTCTTGCACAGTCACAGCTAGTGTCTCCTAGAAGTTATTCACAAGAAATTATGTAGCAGCTTCAGGCCGGAGCGATTACGGTAAGCCTCGTTGAGCTCGACGGTGACGGCAGATGACGTCATATTCTGAAGACGGTGGGGCAGTGAAGGAGGGCCTGCTTCTGCTTACGGGGGAACACCTAAGGAATATTCCGCCATAAAACTTTCATTAACATCGGCTCCCTGTGCGACGAAAAGTTCGATGATGTGCGCCATGGGCAAAGTGTCTTTTTTTTTGGCCACCCCTGTATATCTCCCCGTACCACTACCGAATTTTTCGCGCACGCTGATTCTTTTCAGAAGTTTCTTGTATACATTCCATGGAAGAGACCTTGACGCAGTTACAAACATAGTGGCCCTTACAATGGTCAAGTATACTTTAATTTAGAGGAGGATTTCTAAACCATTAATGAAAATTCTTAATTTCGCATATAAACTTTCTGCGGTCATTACTTTTTCTTTTTTATTAATATATGATTTAAGATAGTTAGATGAGTAGATAGGAACCTTTAGAGAGGAGGCTTATGTTGTTGCCTTGAGTAGGGAATAATCAACGTAGAATTGCTTTCGAGGTCCATTGCAGCTAGCTCTGAAAATTTTCGACTTTTCGTTGTTACTCCATGTCTTTCGATCGAAATTCCACTACTGTACCTGTTAGGATGGCTCATTACAATTTACTGATTTGGTTTTGAATTGATCATTAGTTGTGTATTTATCACTCAAAATCTGCTTGAACGACCTGAGGCGAGCGCGCCCGCAAAATCGCCGCGGTCCCACGTGGCCAAAAAAGCCAAAACTCGCGTTGTCGTCAATGTGTTAATAAAGAGTCCCAGCTGGGATCCATACCATTGCTGATAATAAGGTTAAACAGATGCGTGAGCCCTAGTCAAGAACATAAGAAGTGTCGCTGAACAAAAAACTCATCTTGGGAAAACTAGAAGGGATTTGATACGTTCTACCGCCCTGATCCCCTTCCATTCGCTCCGCCCCCCGCTCTTGCTGAGCGAGAAGAGAGCGCGATTGCGTTGGTAAACTGATTTCGCGTGTTAAGAATACGTCTACTGTTATTTGTTTAATTGTCATAGCATGAATTCATTATCAATTGGTTTTTGGTGGTTGCATTATGACTTTTTCGTTGATTGCAGGATGCGATTTGCAGCCGCTTTCTTGCTTAGGCCGAGGTTCGGGACATCTTTGTCCTTGAACCCCGCCCCCCCTCTGCATCTTATCAAGAGGGGAGAACGGTCATTTAATAGCTTCATACGATTATAGTGTTTCTTTTTTCAGTTATGCCAGTCATAACTAGGTGTTGGTGCTTCGGAAAGTAACGGGCAGTAGATCAGAATATTAGTTTCTAAGAAGACAGTCTGACACTGATACTATCAATGTGATAACTTGTGCCTTACATACCGTTCGCTGGTCCGCAATGATCTACTGGCGTCAAAAGTCTAGCAAAGGATCGCGTAGGTTACAGATCAATACAAGCAATAGTGAGACACATATTGGGTGGTCAAACAGCCTCCCTCCCCATAAAATTGACGGCTTGTACGATCTTGGGTACGCGTTGTACAATCTGAAGTGTAATCAGTGAGATGGTGTCCGAGTGAGGCTTTCGATCGTCAGTCGGGTGCGACTAGTCGCGAGGTCGCCAAGGGGCCTGCTGTGGTTGTCGTCGTCTGTTTAGCACGTATAGTCAGTTGGCGAGGACGCGTGAGCGTCGTGACCACTCGGAGACATCGTGGCATCGGCGGCCTTGAGCGGCGTGATACTGATGAATGGAGTTGAACAGGAATATCGAATTGTGTTCCAGCATGGTAGGTGTGCTCTTCGCGAGGAACACGTGTGCAGATAGTTGATTGGTGGCGCTAGTCCAGTATGGATTCTAGTGTACTTAGGGCGTCGTCAGCGAGCGTTTGGCGTGTCGTAGTAGAACGCGTCCAGGAGACCATCTGGGTTGTCCGGAGCGGAAGTCGCGAGCGTAAACGAGGTCATCTGGCTCAAACTTCCTTGGCTTGGCGCCGTGTCGTCGGTTGAACTGCTTCTCCATGGCGATGTCTGGCCTAGCTTCTGGCGCATGGCTAGGCTTCAGCAGGTCCAGCGTGCTGCGGAGGCGTCGACCGATGAAGTTTTCTGCGGGGGATCGTCCATCGGGCGATGCGGTGCACGGCGTGACGGCGTGTGGGAGTGAAGAGGAATTGGTATGAGTGAGCGTCCATCGGTTGAGATAAATTGTTTCTTCTCTTGCCCAGTGAGCGCTGTTAGGTTGTGCGACGATAGCGTTCAGCTTGAGGTAGTCAATTTGACTGGCGGCGAAGCGGACATGCTCGGATTCCTTTTATTTCTGCAGAAATTGTGGAACTCCTCGGAGGTAAACTGAGTTCCATTATCCGAAACGATGATCTTGGGAAGTCCGAATTGTGCGAAAAGGCGTCGGAGTTCCCTTAGTGTGGCGGTACTGGTGGTGGAAGTCATTGGAATGACTTCAGGCCATTTAGAGAAGGCGTCGACGACCACCAGATAGGAAATCCCGTCCATTGGGCCGGCGAAATCGATATGGATCCGGCTCCACGGCGCAGCTGGGCGGGACCACGAACAAAGCGTATTTTTGATGGGCGACTTGGTGACCTCCTGGCAGTTGGCGCAGTTGCGAACAAGCTTCTCCAAGTCGTCGTTGATCTTCGTCCCAGAACACGTGACTGCGAGCGAGGGCCTTCATCCGATTCATTTCTGGATGTCCTTCGTGGAGTGCCTTCATAACGGTCGGCTGGAGTGCAGGAGGGATGATGATTCGGCTCCCGAAGAGTAGGCATCCTTGCTCTGTCGAAAGGTCGTTGCGCAGGTGGGCGTAACTGGCAACGGTAGGTGATGGCTTCTTCGGCCAGTTGTTGTGAACGACGTGGTCTAGGACTTGACGTAGGCAATCGTCCTCAGCGGTGGCACGTGCTACATCGTTGGCAGTGACCGGTAGACGGCCTACATTGTCGTAGAAGATGGCGTTGACGTCCCTGGCGATTTTGGCGATTATAACGTCTTCCTCTGGAGGCGATTGAGCGGAGATGAGTCGAGAGAGTGCGTCGGCCTGTCCGAAGTTGGTGGTGCTCCGGTACTCGATGTCGAAGTCGTAGGCGAGCAACGTAAGTCTCCAGCGTTGAAGGCGATTCGCCGAGTAGGCAGGGACTCCTCTTCTTCGATCCGAATATAGCCAAGAGTGGTATTGTCTGGTCGCGTTAGGACATATAGTAGTGAAGTGGGTATCCGTCCGGTAAAAGGAAAAGCGCGTGAAAACTTGGTGCACGGCGTAGATGATGAGTGCAAGCCCTTATTTCTCGGTATGTTTGACCGTTAATTTTCTCTGTCGGACGTGAGACGAAGCGGCTAGCGTGGTGATAGACGGCTTTCTCTGATCCATCCGGGTAGCGATGGGAGATAACTGCTCCTATTCCATAGTCTGAAGCGTCGGCCGCGATGACAATTGGCAGATTTGGGTTGTAGTGAGTTAGGAGCAGGTCCGAAGCGAGCACTTCCTTGGCGCGTTCGAAAGCGGCGTCGCATTCGGGATTCCAGTTGAACGGAGCATCCTTCTTGAGTAGTGCGTCGAGCGGTGCACGAAGCTGGCGCATCTCTGGGACGAACGCTCCGTAGTAGTTGATCAGACCGAGGAATGACCGGACCTGGGCGGTATCCTTCGGTTTTGGCATCTGAATGATAGCATCGATCTTCTTGGGATCGGGTCGGCGTCCAGCAGCGGTGATGACGTTTCCAAGGTAGGTCAACTGGTCATTCGACGACTAGTGCACCGCTGTCGATACGGACGCGGAAAGCGGAGGCCGGCGTTAGGTTCCAGGTTTGGCGTTGTGCTCGGAGAGTGTGCGGCCGGTGACGATGACGTCGTCGAGGTAGGCAGCCAACGCCGTTGAGTCCAGAGATCATGGAGTCGATGATCTGCTGGAAGATGCCAGGCGCTGATTTGACTCCAAACGGCAAGCGATTGTAGCGGTAGAGTCCTCGATGCGTGTTGATTGTGAGGAGCTCTTTGGAGTCGTCGTCGACTTCGACCTGTAGGTAGGCGTCGGCGAAGTCGATCTGAGAGAAGACGGTTCCGCCATTGAGCTTGGTGAAGACGTCCTCTGCGGTGGGCAATGGGTGTCGGTGCAACAGCAATGCGTCGTTGAGTCCCGTCGAGAAGTCGGCGCAAAGTCGGATGGATCCATTGGCCTTCTTCACAACGACGATTGGCGCGGCCCATTGCGAATGGTCGACGGCGGAGATGACGTTCTGTGCCACGAGACGGTCGATCTCGGCGTCGAGTAGCGGTACAGAGGCGTAGGGAACCGGTCTCTTCTTGATGAAAACCGGGCGAGCATCGGGCTTGAGGTAGAGCGTCGCCTTGGCCTTGGTACAGCATCCAAGTTCTGGCTTGAAGACATCCGATGAAGTGGTGCTTCAGCTTGGCGATCGTCTGGTCTCGGATTGCGTCGTAGTCGAGCGTCTGCACCTTCTGGATATTGAATCTCTTCAGAACTGAGTTGAAATCCTGAATTTGTTCGATCCATGTGATGCCGAGAAGGTCATTGTCGTCGGAGACGTAGCAGACGCCTTGTCCAGGATGAGCCTTTCCTTGGTTGTCCACTACCACGAAAACAGCGTCGAATTTTCCGTGAATCGGTAGTGGTAGACCGTTGGCTCCTTTGAAGACGTCGGAAGTCTTCTGTAGACGCGGGCTTCCGAGTTGCATCCAGGTTGGGCGAGAAATGATGGTGACGTCGGCGCCGGTGTCCAACTGGAGGCGAGTGGGATGTCCATTGATGTGAACTTCCAGGTACTTTTGGACATCTCCAGAGCGGCCGATGGCTCGTTGATACCACGTGCGCGGTGATGACTGCTTGATGCGACGTCGTGGCGCAGTCCTTGACTCCTGAGCGGCACTGGTAGCGTTGCGGTTCTGTGGGCAATCCTTCTTCCAATGTTGCTGCTGACAGATCGGACACGGTGATGGCGGAAGTCGAGGCTTGATTGCGGGAAGAGGCGATGCTTCTTTCTCTTCTGGACGCGCGGATTTTCCGGTGAAGTTGGCTGCTTCGACGATTTTGGAGTCATCCTTGACTAATTTCCAGGCGTGGTACTCCTTAGCCAAATCGTCGACAGTGATCTTCTCGTCCTCGTCCAGCTTGCGAAGGAAGCGAACACGATAGTCGGCTAGCTCTGGGGCTTGGAAGGCGAACACCAGGGCCAGGCATTCTAGCGTTTCCTGTCTGATGTCCTTGAAGTTGGCCTCAGAGCGCGAGCCTTGAGCAAATTGACGAAGTTGTCGATGTCCTCGTTGGGCGAGAAGCTTCCTCAGTTAAAGCGTCGATAAACGGCGGCGGAAGACGCTCTTCTTGGTGCCGAATAGCGCCTTCAGGGTTGCGACAGTATCCGTCCAGTTCAGCTCTCCTGGCTCCTTCGGGAGGATGTGACGAGCGAAGCGAGGTGTGACTTGTAGCGTCCAGCGCAGAGACGAGCAAGCGTGCTCTTCAAAACCAATTGTTTTTTTTCACGGCTCGGGGTGTCCCAAAATCCCCTTGACGTTTCGACCGTTTCGAACAATTCTTCTGTGCGGTTTAAACCAACAGCTCGTAAGCTAGTAATCATCTTGTATCAGGGCTCTCGTAGGAGAACTTTCTCGATTCTTCGTAGAGACCGGTCGAATACGGTGCTCTGCGATGCAACTAAAATAACTGACCGTGAACGTGGAGCTGTTCGGCTAATCTTTGGAGTCAGGTCGACGACGGTTTGCTTCGCAGCAGGTCCTTGAAGTGAGTGTCTTCTTGCATCCCGGCGAAGGCGGCGTGGTCCTTGAAGTCGTTGTCCTGATCGCCAGTTGTTGTGTCCTTCGGAAGACGGGCAGTAGCAGAATATTTATTAGAAGACATTGAACTGAACTACAATGAAACTGTACACTTATATACCGTACTGGCCCGCCAGATCTCTGGTCAAAATCTAGCAGGTCGCGTAGGTTACAGATCAACTACAAAGAAAGTGAGATCACATATTGGTGTCCCAACACTAGCCATCCATAATTTGATGACCAAACCCTTCAACCCTAACAATTCGATGTGGAATTGTTGCTTTGGAGGCAAAGTTCAGGCTCACCATCAGATCCACTTGAAAATTCCTTTAACCGTGACTAAGTGCTAGGTAGGCAAGCGCAAAGGTCTTCCTACATCGAACCATGCTTCCCCAGTCAGACTACCATTTATATTTATTATCTAATACTTTACTTGTCATTTTTGGCTATTACGTTCCCTGAAACTTTTTTGACTTCAAATTCTCAAGAAAAGACTGCATCATATTCCTTTACTTAGGCCCCAGACATTCAAATTTTGTTAGAGGGAACTTATCGAACTTTAACGCGAATCTCGTCAAACCCAAATATTTCAGCATACCAATCGTATCCAAACCGTGGAGCACAGTTTCGGATAAATCTTCACGATTCCGGTCGACTATCGATTCTGGGCCAATCTGTCACAGTTCTGCAAGGTCAAATTCATTTGAATGAAGCCATATTTTATTAATGATAAATATTTGATTGGAAGTGAACGAACAGCAGATCACACGCTCTCATTGGTCGCTTCTCAAAGGTGAGAAAAAGCAAGTTGGCTGTCCATGATAGTGAAGTCGTGGGTAAGGTAGTCTCGTTGGCCGTATTCTTTGAGAAAACTCTGACAGTTTTCTTAGAGGATGACCGATTGTAAGCTCAAAATGAAAAAGGCCAAATGAAAATAGCATTCGAAGTGTGAGTATGAGGCGAAGGTTTAGAGCACGATGTCATGTTTTCTGCATACCAAGGTTTCGGCACGACACTGCGATGGACCATTCCCCAGCGAAGACCTCTCAGCACACTCGCGTGTACAATCAACGAGTAGAGTGTCATATTTATAGGATATATCGCACTCAAGGCCGTATACATCGGTTTGAGGGATTTAGCAAATCGGATATCGGGCAATTCGAGCACTTGGCGATTCACCGAATCACAAAGGGGTTTATTTGGCCTGTGGTGCCGCGCACTCATGCGAGTATGTCGCAGCAAAAGCGTCTACTTACTTATAGTGAAACGACTCTCTGTGGGCCGAATTGGTTCCACCGTAACCAGTTCGCGGTGGCGCGCAGTGTCACATGTTATCGACTTATTTCCATAGGTGCCCACTTGCCGTTTCCCCTGTGCACTCCACGACGAGGGCCACGGACGGAAAAATGAGGCACCAACTTTACGGAACACCATCGCTGACCAGAGAGCGGAGAATGACGATGAGACGACTCCTCGCAATGGGGAGCGGCCACAGTCGGAGACTTTCTCTCCCGCGCGCGAACGCCATCAAAGAATTCTTTATCAAAATCAAATATTGGGTAATCAAACGATAGCAAACATAGGACATACTAAATAAAGGACAAACATGACTGCGAATGATTAAGTTCTTAAACAAATCTCCCAGAACATCCCTATAATTTTTTTCTCTGGAAGTCTGTCAATTAAAATCATCTCATGATTCTCAAATGTCTGTGGAAGCATATATCAGCGAAAGAAACTGCCAGCAAAATAAGTTATCAGCTAAATATGCTATCAGTGAGATATGCTATCAGCGGAATAGCGGAGATGACTAGCAACAGCGAGTAAGTCAGACACCAGCTTATCCTATTGCTACGTGGACACATTTCGCGAAACATCCCAACCTAAAATCTGGATTAATAACAAGCGGGAGGCGTCTGTAAGGAAGCCGTACATACTGAATTCGTAAATTTTTGAAAGACCTTCGTTTTGCTCTCATTAACACCGAGATCTTCGGTAGTAATATTATTGCAATATCACCAACTTAATTGCAACATAACGATTCCCTTTGTGCCCAAGTGACCGAAGGTTGACGAATCGCCATACCTCGGAGAATACGGCATCGTAGGTCGACGTCGACGAAACAGTTACTAGCACCGCGAATATCCCTTTATTATCAAGTTTGATGAAGACACATTTCCCACTCAGGCCATCCGACCCGGACACCCAAGCTCTTTAAATTTGTGCGCTTTGTTAAGTTGTTTTTGTTATTTAGTTTATCATTTTTTATCAAGTATCGTGAATCAATTTGTCGTGAATCGGGAACGGTTGCACTTCTGACCTTCAAACACGACGATCAAAGTGGTTCGAAGCCTTCATAGTCCTTTGCGGAGCAATGCTGTTTCCTCGCAGCATGGCCTCCGCTCCCCGGGGCGTCACGGGTTCCTAACCCAGGGAAGGGGGGTTTAAGGGTCGCGGTAAGCGGTAACCCGCGGGGGCAAGGCCCACCGTCGGCCCGGGCTTTCCCAGCCCAAGGGCCGAGGGTTCCCTTGCCCCGGCTAACACCCCACAACATAACAGCACACAAGAACAATTACGCCTCAGACGGGCGCTCTGGCGTCCCATTGCTAAACCCCAACACAAAAACTACACATTGTAATTACTCACGTTCACTTGCGGAAAACCTCGACGTCTACATCGTCCTTTTGGGCCGGGCTTGGAGCCATCGCTTCATCCATCCTGCAATGTCGGCGCACAGCGTCCATAGGGTGGAGCGGACGTTGACGTGCCAGCGTTCCGACCGGACGGAGCAGCATGCCCGACCATGCTGCCAAGTGCCTTCGAGCCGTCAGACTTCCTCGTGTTGCCCAGGCTCGAAATCCCTCCCATAGGGGGCAAGCGTCGACTGGCAGGAGCAGCTAGCTTAAGTAGTCCCGGCTGGAGGCGGGACCGGAGGCGGAGCATGCCCCTATAGTCGGTGCATGTGATCGGCCAGGCTGCACAGCAGTGCCCAAGCGCGCGGTGCGCCCGGGACCACAGTCGCGAATTGCGACATGACTATCTTTTTGCGCACGAAGGTTTCTACGAAATTCATAGCGCGTCTCCCAGAAGCAGTGAGGCGTTGATCCTACCAAGTGATGTACGGGGAAACATACGGTGGGAGACAGAAAGTGATAAGGACTGATAAGGAGCTGATAAGAGGCGCTGAAACGCAAATTTCACGAAATTCATAGCGCGCGTCCCAGCAGCAGGGGCGTTGGTTCCAAGAAGTGATGTAAGGGTGGGACGGGAACATGTTGGTGGGGGACAGAAAGTGATAACGGCTGATAAGGGCCTGATAATAACGATATGCGTAAGAACGTAGAGGTCACTCAAAACCAGAACTAGATAATGCATTTCATTTCAATATCATTTCATTAGCGTTGTAATTGTAAATTCAAACACCTTTCGACCGCTGCACCTTCTAGAATTGCTAAGAATGAGTGGGATGTTTGAATACAATATGATAGTGAGTGCTCATGAGCATCAAAAATTATTCCACCGCTAAATTATTCGATGCATGGTGGTTGTTTACAAACTTCACTTTAATTTCGCACTTCACTGCTCTTATCGAACAGTGAGCTTCAGTGTATGTGCAGCCTATGCAACGGATCAGCCAACGCACTTAACGATGCAGCTTATTGCTAAGCGGTGGAACCTAACGACTGTCCAGTTTCTCCGAAGCGCTTCGCGTTATTCGTGGGGAAGCGGTATGCGGTAACTGGTAAGATAATAGTGAGTGACTCATTCGAAGTGTGCCTTCGATAAGGAGCGGTGAGTGCCCTTCATTTCACACATCTGCCCATATCCTGTTGATTTTTGTAGCTTGTCATTCACTCTGACGCTTCCCCTCTTTCGGCCTGAGCGACCTCGGGACTTCTTGCACATTACACCAATACTCATCAGATGCTATCCTACTGTATATAGGGGGTGGGATGGGGACACAAGTGGTATGTGATAGGAACTGATAACGACTGATAATAGCTGATAAGAGGGGCTAGAAAGCGAGCATCGCCAATTTCGTTTTGTCGTTCATATTGGCACTAGAGCGTCTATACTTACGAATGCTATGTGGAGTGACTGAAAGCGATAGCAACTGACAAGCTTACAAGTGTTATGTGGGAGTGGGACGGGAACATTGTTGTGGGTGATTGGAAGTGATAGCAACTGATAAAGGCTGATAAGGCGCGTCAGAACGCAAAAGTCGTCGATTCCGTTACCTGGCTCGCGTTGACACCAGAGCAACCATACTTACAAGTGTTATGTGGGGACGGGGACATTGTTGGTGGGTGATTGAAAGTGATTACAACTGATAAGGGCTGATAAGGCGCGTCAGAACGCAAAAGTCGTCGATTCCGTTACCTGGCTCGCGTTGACACCAGAGCAACCATACTTACAAGTGTTATGTGGGGTGGGGGACATTGTTGTGGGTGATTGAAAGTGATTACAACTGATAAGGCTGATAAGGCGCGTCAGAACGCAAAAGTCGTTGATGCACTCGTTGCACACCAGAGCATCCCTACTTGCAAGTGCTATGTGGGGTGGTACGTGAACATTGTATCGATATGACCAGCTTACACAATAGAAGTCGACAGCATAAACTCAAACAAGTCTTCAGCAAATGATAAGTTTCATTTCTAATGCAATATCAAGAAAGCCCAAACTCATTAAACCGCTAATCCTTTCGGGGTTCTAAATAATGGTGAATGTAAATAAATGATAAGCCTTAGCTCCTCACTTATGTAAATAGGCATATTTCATTTTCATTTTGAGACTGACAGCAATCCTATTCACCGCTAAATTATCTGAATTCAAGAAGAATGCTGGATGTTTACAGTTGTGAGATAAATATGCCAGTTCAGCTCCAGACGTTATCACGCGTATTCTCGATGGACTTCAGCGAAACTGGGAAAGGTCTAACACATTCAATAGTGAGGTGGTTAATGGAGTACCTCATGCTGATATTCCATGGGTCCTCCAGTTTCGCTAAAGCCTGCCGTGTGATGCGCGCGATAGCGGGGCAGCAAAACTGGTTATAAACGAGTTTATTACGTTTCATGGACGGTATTATTCTTTCCCTTCATATGTTAGAGTACAGGGTAGTGCGTTTCCACCCAAACTCCACTTAGCAGATTTGAAGACATCCTAAGTCGGAACGCTCCCTAGCAATTTGAGACTCTACCATTTTCGCAGCCTTGAGAGATGATGCAGAGCTAGCACTTGCAGTCTGCGATGAAACTTCAATTTAGCTATCCAACAGTCTTCAGTCGCCTCCACGCCCTCGGCTACAAAAAAGGCTGACTCGATGGATGTTTCATGTCTTGACTCATAGCACGCCGTTCTCCCGGGCATCTATGTGGGTTGCTCCATCCGCGCCCGCACTGTGAGGAGTTTAGTTGGAAGATACAAAGTTGGAGATAAGTTGAATCC
>MU871737.1:0-20007 GCA_036418205.1 Ostertagia ostertagi | reverse complement strand
TTTTATTTGAACCAGTTTAGCTGCGCACGCATTCGCGTGCATCACACAGTTCTGCGGCGATGTGGAATGGTGCGGCGTAAATTCTCAAACTTGGCCCGATACACTACCAATATTTGATAACGATAGCGGTTTGATAACACAATAGCGGATCTTCGCGCTAACCACTTCGATGCAAATCGCACTAATCGCAGCTCCACTGCTAGATTCTGTGCACTGTTTTACTCTATTAAGGGTCGTCAGGGTGTTGAGTTATGAGGGCGAGTAGAATCTCCGCCCACTCCGGTGCACCCCTCCCCCAACAGCTTTTAACCCTCCTTTCTTCGCTAACCTCAGTCCACTTTTTTCCCCGGTCCCAGGGACTTCTTTCAACCTAGCTATAAATTTTGCGGCAGTTGCGCTCACTTTCATGCATGCTCCCTGCCATTACCAACTGACCCCTTCTCTCCGTCGACTCCAACCCACTTTTTTCCGGTCGCCGGGACTTCTAGGAACCGAGTTATAAGAGTGGTGGCAAACTCCGCCCACTTCGGGGTGTGCCACATTCAACCTCTACTCCTCCTCTCACCTCTATACACGTTTTTCAGGTCTCTAAGTCATCTCGGAGCCGAATTATGAGGTCTTGTAGGGGACGAAATCGAGCTACGTATCTTTGTGGCAAACCCCGCCCACTTTGGTGCATGGGTCGCCCACTGATATCAGTTGACTATCATCTCTTCCCCAACCTCTTCTACTTTTTTCCCATCTCCGGAACTTATTGGAACCGAGTTATGAAGTTTCGTGGCAAACTCCGCCCACTTTAACGCATGCTCCGCCCGCCAACAGCAGTTGACCCCTTCCCTCTGCCAACCCTTATACGCTTTTTCCCGGACTCCGGGACTCCTAGGAACCGAGTTATAAGCCTGGTTGCAAACTCCGCCCACTTTGGTGTAAGCCACGCCCAGCCCTGACATTTAGCTTCCCCTCCCTCCTGACCTCTATCCGCTGTTTTCCGGTCTCTAAGTCATCTCGGAGCCGATTTATGAGCTCTTGTGGGAACGTCGTCTACTTACAAGGGAGGTCTTTCGGGGCAAGCCGCGCTTTTCCAAAACGGTTTTTTGCATGCTGTAGGGGCTCTCGCGTAGACTACAAACTGTGTTTCATTTTCGCTGAACGGCCCCCTGATGGCCAAAAAAGGTCGAAAAAATTTGTTGAGAATGGCGGTTTTTACAGCTTTGGAGTGACTTGCACAGAAGATCACCTGCATATTGAAGGGATGCTGAGAGAGATGGTATCGAAAACAAGGTGAAATTCGCCAAAATTGAAGTACTGTCAGTGGTAGTGCTGGAAAAAGTGAAGAGGTTTCATAAGCATCGTCGGCATCCTCACCATTCGCAGTGGTCTGGTGGTCGAGTGGATAGCGTGATGGACTGAAGGATGGTTCGACTCCGCTCCATGAGAGACCTTTTGCATTTTTGATTGTCACTTCCAAATGAGCGCCAAATTGCTTCAGCGTCAAATTTAACGCTATATTCACAATCAGGACCATCAGCAGCCCCTGCAAATGGGTTTACTATCAAAAACTGGCAGAATAAATCTGTAGCGCCAAACTGGCGCCAAATGGCGCCGACGCCAAAAAATAACGCCATATCCGTGATCAGCACCCCGATTTACCCCTATAGGCAAATTTCGACGAAAATCGAGATTTTGACCTAACTTCGAAAAAGGAGGTGACCATGGGCACAGGTCGTCATGCACGCCGGCGGGCGACTTGAAGACGAGCGCTGCGCGAAAATCAAGTGGAACACCCTGATGATTCACGGAATCCAAAGCTCGATTCATAGAGAACATCTCCCACCACGTCCCTGTCCTTGAAATCGCTCCAGCTATGGAGATGAGGCCCTACGAGTGGAGGAGCCGAGGACCCAACATATCACGTCTTGAAGGAGAGAAGAATCTGTCGACTTCAACTCATGCGGGTGCTGTTTCCCATCACCAGCTTGGCTGCCTGCCACTATCTATTCATTAGCGGAATTTCTTTTATGCAAAAAAAACTGTCTTGAAAAGGCGCGGCTTGCCCTGAGACCTCCCTTGTTGGGAGCACGCTCCGCCCATAGTAGGCGAGCCTCCGTCAATCCATATTTGCTGGACACCTTAAGCATTGGCTCCCTGCTACAATTTATGCTCTGCCTGCTGGTTAGGTTTTTCCAACCGAGATTATGATTTTTCCGCCAGGAACACACACGGAACTCAGATCGGTCCCCCTCCTCCCTCCCGGCGCCCCACACTACCTTGCACGATCGATCTTCAACGATTACTATCCGAGAGTCAAATGATCTAGAGCTCGGAGAGCGACTGCTTTTTTGGGAGAACGCTCCGCCAGCTGCAGGTGAGTTCTCCACGTGTCGATCTGGCCTTAGCAACTCAATCTATACCGCTTTTTTTCCAGGGTCTCGAAGAGCTATTTTGTAATTGAATTTAAATGATGGGCCTTCAGTGGCGCGCTTTCGCATGCACACCAGGACCCTCTGTAGCTGGCGCTCCGCTTAATTGGTATATGTTTTTACTTTCTCCGATGATATAGGGTTACACCATTCAGAAACTCGAACCTGGACAGGTTGTTGTTCGAGTACTGAATTTTCGTGACACATCGTCACTGAAGGCAGACTAGATTAGACGGACTTAGCGAGATATAATAATAAGATGTCCGTTCTCATAGTCAACAAGACTGCATCTGAAACGAAGAGGAAAGTGCGTCATAAGCGGGAAAACTAGGGGATGTTCCCTCTGCTTTTCTGCTCTGAATTGTACTTGGCTCACTGCCCATTACATATGGTTCGTCCCACGCCGTCCGTGATCGCCTTCCTTCCTTACAAAAAAACAAATCCCAACAAATGCACTACAATCCTTCCGAATGCGAAGTGATTGCGTGGCGCTTCCCAAAAAGGAACGAATATCGTGAATGCTTTGCCCTTTTCCTTTGACCCCCTCCTCCTCTCCAACCACACACATTGGCTCTTCGCCTTCCCTCTTTTGCTTATTTCCACCGGTTCTTTCCGGACCTTTGGGCCTCAGTTCATCACCGCCACATGGAAGAGAAAATGCCCCTCCTCCACTGGTGAGCCCGCAACAGGATGCACATCTTCACCCATTTCTTCGCGATCTCTACAATGCCCGAGACCGAATCATTAGCCAGTCTTATTGTTAGGCAAAAGTCAGGTTGCTTTGAACAACCTGGGGGGCCATCCTGTTAACCACACGGGTGTTACAATGCGTTTGCATACTACACCGATCGCAGTTATCTGTTACTGCGGATGTGGGAATGTCTGCTTAAGCTGACTTGAAGAATGGCCCCCGAGTCGCGATCGCATTACATCGTTAAACTTTCCCACTGGAACAATATGGGAAAGTTAGGTCGTGAGCTCCGTTTGATGGAATTCTGAGCGTAGGTAATACTAGTAATGATACGATAGGTGCGTGCTGCCAAGGAGGGCAGAGACAACCGGGGCTAATGTGTCTCGTAGTGACGAATTCCGTGATGCGAACGTGAAGAAGGGTGCTCAACGAAAAAGATGCGAGCCCGCGTGGTTGGACATGTGCTCAGTCATTACTGTTGTAAGGCACTAGCGCCCACTCCACGCTACTTTCAAAGCCACGCAAGCAGTGCTGTTGCAGCCCTGAATAAAATTGTGTCGGTCACTCACTTAGAATTCTGTCGACACGGTCTTATGTTGGCGCTGTTATCTTCATACAAGCAGACCTAACTTATTGGGGGTGCAAGTTTAAAGTTCCTACACTACTCTGGTAAAGGCCATACCTTAAGGACAAATTCACGATTTGAGCATGATGCGTCGAATGAAAGGTATTAATGACTTAGCTTGATTGGCACCGCGGACTTGACCTGAGGGACTAATATTAAGGCTCAATCTTGGCGCGGTGGGCCAGTGCACGCCCACCGACCATCTGATCACTCGCCGCAGGTCTATACGTGGCGAGTGATTAGATAGCAGAGAGAGCGTAGTGTTGAAGAGGGCACAGCGATGAGAGTCGCATCAATGCTCAAATCAACGGGCAAGGAAGGGGTCCCATTTCTCGGGTTCTGGGCCGTTTCTCATGGTTCTTCCTTCTTTCGTGTACCACTCACCATCCCTAGGTTAATTTGAAATGGGTTGCTTTTCATCGTGAATTCGTCCTTTAAAAACAACCCAACATCAACAAGTAACTTATTCGACAATGAAACATCCACACAACTGGATGAAATCACTAAAATGGAAACCACAAATAATTTGGCTCAATAACCAGTCTCATGAAACACCGGAATTCTTCAAGTACCGACTACCCATTCTGAAAGTGAAGTCCCTTGCACACAGGATAGTTCGGGTCGCTTAAGCGGAATTTTCTTGAGCCTTACTCTTGTTCTTGAGCATGTCATTCCGGAGACATTAGAAGCGCAAGACCCAAACGAGTTCTGCATCATCTTATGAACTTAGCAGATATCGAAATTTTCGCGCCTCGATTGTAGCGATGGAAGCCCTAGATACTGTTACTTGTTGGTGTATTTGCAAACCTTCTATGCTCATTTCTTGACCATGTACAGTTAATGTAGAGAAATAGAAACAAAATTCGAGGTCCCCATATATAAAAATTGGAAAACTTGGAGGAAGAGGTTAAACACACGGGCACATTAGGCTTTACTTATTCGAAACCTCGTCATTTTTTGTCATCCACCGTCAGAGTGACGCAATAGGGCGTTCCAGCAAAAACTCTTCAAACCACTGACATCAGCATTTCTTCCCTTCCTTATAATTACGTCATTGCACACTATCATGTTAGGATAGGTGCTGCAAAGCTTTCCTCCACTTACATTTTCCGATAATGAGTGTCAATCTTATGGGTTACTGCTGAAGAAATAATTCTAATCGCCCAGCCGTCAGAACAGTGTGCCACGTGTATGCACGGATGTCATCTATTGTACGCCTCTTTGTAGCTCGGTGTAGACTTATGTGGATGTTATAATGTTCTTTTTTGGTCCTAATTTCGATGATTGGCGTATATTTTGTTTGATGATTTTCGTGGACATTAGCTTACATTTGTTTCCCGAATCTCGTATTATGATGGTTTCTGTAACTAAATATTTTGAAGTAAAGTGTGGTGTGGCTTAGTTGGTCTATTTGAGAGGTCGGTAAATTCCCACAAAGCTCTAGTTTTGCTTTTTCTAAACCAAAAAAAAGTTGCTACTTACACTGCTTTACTATTACTGCCCCAAAATCTCAAAATTTTATTTTTCGTCGAAACTTTGCCTATAGGGGTAATTCGATGCCCTGATTACGAATATGACATTCATTTTTGATGCTGGCGCCATTTGGCGCCTTGGCGCCATTTGTCACGACGGCTGTTTTCACCAAATTCGTGTAAACTTGTATGTAGGGGTTATTCGGTGTGCGGATTATGAATACATCCGATCTTACAAGGGGGCAAGCTTTCAGGGCAAGCCACGCTTTTTCGCAACGGTTTTTTTGCATATTGTAGGGACGCATGTAGGGAACACAAAACCATGTTTCATTTTCGCTGAACGGTTTTAGCAGTACCAAAAAGAAGCATAAGGTACTTAAAAGTTCCCCCCCCACCTTGTTAGAGATATCTGTGTTGTATGCATATTTTCCGATTCTGTCTGGCTCTCTCACAAGAAGCCTTCTTCAGGCACTATTAGAACGCGGACAAATCTTGGAACGATTCCGTCGACGTGAAATAAAACATTCTATCCGCAAGTGCACGAGAGGCATCCTACCTCACGCTCGAGTCTTGCAGTAGTCATTGGCCGATGTCAGACTCTGCGATTGGAGCGATCGGTCAAATGCCAATCGCGCGATTCGCGCGACGATCGCGCGATTGACATGACTCCCATCATGACCAATCGCTCCAATCGCGCGATGGGCGCGATCACTCCCGTTGTGGCAGGGCGCGCCCACTCGATCGATACCTCAGTCAACGTATCGATCGAGGGGGGGCGCGCCAGCCACAACGGGAGTGATCGCGCCCATCGCGCGATTGGAGCGATTGGTTCTGCGATTGGTGAGATCTCGGTCCAATCGCGCGCCCATCGCGCGAATGACCAATCGCATGCCAAGAATCGCGCCAATCGGCCGCGTGCGCGATCTCGGATGACATTTGACTTCCATCGCTGCCCAATGCCGCACACGACGTCTAGACATGCGGGCCAACTGCAGCGAGGTGAATTTATGAAAACGCTTTTTATGACCACAGTTCGCGGGCACCGTGAACTCGTCCGCGCTCGCCGCGGCCATGCCCCAAATCGTGAAGAAAGTGGGGGTTTCCTTATGCCACCACACACTTGTCTCCCTGCCTCGTTTCTAGTGCAACTGCACCACATTCGGCGCTTTCCACTTAGAATTTCGAACATCGTATCACACCACGGGCGGTATTCAATCCTTCCCCCAGGGGGATATATACCCCTACTCTGGACACACAGAGCTATGCTAGGTCCTATGACGCAACCCTCTTGTACCCCCACCCCCCAGAGGATTGGAATCAGGACGGAGCGGAGGGTACTTGTTAGGATGAATAGTGCCCGACAGTAAGCTCCAATGGCCGATGTCAGACTCTGCGATTGGAGCGATCGGTCAAATGCGAC
This sequence comes from Ostertagia ostertagi, assembly GCA_036418205.1. NCBI lineage: Eukaryota > Metazoa > Nematoda > Chromadorea > Rhabditida > Trichostrongylidae > Ostertagia > Ostertagia ostertagi. The sequence continues at coordinate 13,379 of MU871737.1, read as the reverse complement.
CATCGCGCGATTCGCGCGACGATCGCGCGATTGACATGACTCCCATCATGACCAATCGCTCCAATCGCGCGATGGGCGCGATCACTCCCGTTGTGGCTGGCGCGCCCCTCTCGATCGATACGTTGACTGAGGTATCGATCGAGAGGGGCGCGCCAGCCACAACGGGAGTGATCGCGCCCATCGCGCGATTGGAGCGATTGGTCATGATGGAGGATCGTCACTAGGGACAGGAGGCGGCGCCGCCGTCAAATAAGATGTACCGCCGCGGCAATGCACACACTGCGCTATACCCTACGCGCAAAACGTTTAAAAAATGGGTTAAAGGCTTGGAGCGTTTTGGCAAATATGGGTATGGGTGCTATACAAGTGGGGTGAGCACGCTCAGCTTTTCACGCATGTCAAGTTGCTGCCCTCACCCCCACCCCCCTAGATTGGCTCCGCACCCCCTGGCTCACAGATTCCCTGATTCTCGTGACAGTGTAGTAGCGGAAAGCATTCCCACTTACACACATTTTGTTCAAAAAATTCGGCGTGCCCACCCTACTTGTATTGCACCTGGGTATGATCTCTCGGAGACGGAGGAACATTGTGCAGTATCGACCGATTTGTGTGGCGAATGCGTTTGGATCATAGTCACGGTACGCTTGCTGAATTATGACTGGATGGCTTCTGTGACTCATTTGTCATTTTGTTGCCTGGCAGTGCATCTGAGATTGTGCCGTGGTGTCTTTTCAACTCCATTTCCTTGCCAGTATCTTGGATCTCCTGTGTTACTTTCTTGCTCCAAGAGGTCAAGAGAGTTATTTCGGGCGCTCATCCGGTAAGGGGGGGGCATTGTGATGCAACGTCTAATAGCTGCCCTCACCCCCACCCCCTGAACTGGCTTCACTCCCCCTGGCTCACGGGGTCCCGTACTTCGAGAAACCTGTGCGCCAGGGGGAGTGTAGGCAGTCTAGGGGGTGGGGTGAGGGCAGCCACTTGATGCCCCCTTACTGGATGAGCGCCTTATTTCGTGTTGCTCAGATTGGTTGTGTTCTGGATTTGTTGTAATCAGTGACTCAGTTACTACCCAAGAAATGTCAAGTGACTGCCCTAACCCCACTGTTCAGTAATACCCTTTGTGCACCAGTGGATCCTAAGGTGGCGGTCTACGCAGGAGTCAACCTTTCCCCTCAGTAAGACTGCGAATGGCCACTATATTCTTCTTGAGGTTTCCAATCGCAAGTTGTAGACCTCACCTTGTCTTTCACTGCACTGTACTTTACTATGTGTCACAGTTAAGGTGTTTCATGCACTCCTTTGTATGTTCGGCCTCCACCTGGCTCGCACAATGTTCCTCCGTCTCCGAGAGATCATACCCATACTTGCCAAGACGCTCCAAGCCTTTAACCCATTTTTTAAACGTTTTGCGCGTGGGCTATAGCGCAGTGTGTGCATTGCCGCGGCGGTACATCTTATTTGACGGCGGCGCCGCCCTCTGTCCCTAGTGACGATCTGATGGAGTCATGTCAATCGCGCGATCGTCGCGCGAATCGCGCGTATGTCGCGCGGAATTGGGCGCTATGTGACTCGAGGGGGGCCAGTCGCCGCGCGCGGCCGTGCGGCAACAGGAAATTCGAACATTCCGGCTTCTCACGGAACATTCCAGCTTCTCACGCATGTCATGTGACTGCCCTCACCCCCAACCCCCCTGAATTGGCTACACTCCCCCTGGCTCACGAATTTCCTGTTGCCGCACGAGCGCGCGCGGCGACTGGTCCCCCCCCCCCCCCCCGAGGCACATTGCGCCGGTTGCATTTGACCGCGATCGCTCCAATCGCCGAGTCTGACATCGGCCATTAGGTTTGGGATTTAGTCACAAGATAAGCATTATTTCAGCTAAGAGTGCAAGGTAATTTAGTATTTGTTTAGTTATATGGGTAAGTCCTAGTCCCTCCCCTACAGCTGCGTCAAAAGTTGCAAGAAACACCCATTACCTTCAAGAAGCCGGCAAACACACTTTTTACTTCGTGGAACCAGCCTCATGCGCGCGAGTTTGTGCGAATAAAAATAATCGCGAGTGTCTCCGGACTTAAATATATTGCCCAAAATTCCCAGCCCTACCTCATTACATTAGGATAGATAACGAATAACAATTATGAGTTGATTCATAAGAAGTTTAGAAAAAAAACACACGGTAGATCATTGGGAATGCGACAAATTAAGAATCAGTGTCGCATCTTTCGCATACGCATACAGAAGGCCAACGGACTATCGGAGTATTGGAGACTACTGGATCGGAGTATCGCCCAAGCCTATGTTCTCTCGCCCAAACACTAAAGTTCGTGACTACTGCGGGCTCACATTCGGGTCCTTTAACCACATGGTAAGTGCCTCACCCACCTCTGCAGTCCACTCCTCCAATACCTAAGGTTAAGCTTTTATCTCTCCAATTTGGCATCAAAGAAGGGTTGCAGTTTTCGAAGGCCTACCTAATGCGTACATATTGACATGGTGGTACCGATTAAAATCGACCAAGCGCGAGCATACTAGACTTCCAAATAGCAAAACCTTAACTTTGAATCTGACACTCTAACATCAAGTTGGAATTTTCAAACAGGTAAAATAAGTAGTGATACTTCCCTTCACTTTGAGATGACGATGACATTCTCAGAAAATTAAACATTAAATTCACCCTAAGAGTACCCTCATACAAAAAGGACTATTATGACAATATGACATCCAGCTGTGGTTACCTACTCGGTTGAAGCGCTTGGAGCACTACCGCTCCTACTCTTCTGAAATGGGGCCGTATGCTGAATGTTGGGTAGGGGACGGGGATGGGTGAACGTTGGGGAGGTTCGTCGCAGGACCCTTCTGGGCAGCTGTCGCACCTTTGATTTTGCAGCTTTGTTTTCACCCTTTTACTGTTTCTGATTGTATATTCGCACGTAAATATCTTTCTTCATACCAAAAGCAGCGATGAAAGAATACAAACAGAGCTGCAATATTGAAGGTGCGACAGCTGCCCAGAAGGGTCCTGCGACGAACCTCCCCAACGTTCACCCATCCCCGTCCCCTACCCAACATTCAGCATACGGCCCTGGTCTGAAGCTGTATGTGTAGTATTTCTCAGCAGATCTAAAGCGCTTGAAGATGTCACCGTTAAACTCTGGCGAAAAAGAGCTGTGTCTTACACTAAAAAAAATCTTACCGAACCCAACCACACTTCACCACAATTTCCTTATCGCTACACGGTGGGATGGCAGTGTGATGAACCATATCGCTGGCAGCAAACGAACTTGCGTTTTTTTGGCACAAAAATCAATGAACAATAAAGCTGAGCAATACATACAATTCTTTTCTCGGTTACTCTTAGGGTATTGATTTTGGATACTACTACGGAACTAGTAATCATCGCTACAAAATATCAAAGATGGTAGTAAACCGTGACAATTTGTAGAACTTAGCCACCGTCGGGATACTCAAACGGTAAATTTGGGCCCACACCTGATGATTTTTTAGACGGCTGCTTGGAACTAACATTGTGCTTGGGACCAGACACAAAATAACACTAAACATCTCACGGAAATACCTCCTCTAGCTGTGAAGGCCCATTCAACGATTTTCTTTGTATCATTCCTTTCCCAAATAAATTGCCAAGTTTTTGCCGGCATTTCCGAGCGTAGTGCCTTCGAACTACGGATTCTTCCACATATTTGGCTATGAGCTTGTGATACCAGTCAGATTTGCGCTCATTACTTGCAATACTTAGTCATCCAATGAGTACCACAATATTGTTCAGAACACGAACATGCTCATCTTTCTCGTTCTTGTGCAGTTGCGGACAGAATGTTTTATTTCACGTCGACGGAATCGTTCCAAGATTTATCCGCGTTCCCAATTTATGAAGGGCTACCGTAACCCAAAAAGGGCGTAAAATGGAGTGCTACGTTGTCGTAATCGTGCACACTACACCAGGCTTCACGCCAAATGCACTGGAACATGCCTGCTTCGGTGGAATTCGTGAAATTGAATGTCTGCTGTATCTGTGAAGCTGAACTCACCAAAAAGACAAATCGTTAGAATAAAGTAGCAAATTCTTAGAACAACTCGTAGTACGTTGACGCGTAAAGCTTGAAGTTTTTCCGCATATATGTATCCTTCCGTTTTAACAGCACAAATTTAATTTTAATTGTTGTATCTGATTTAAATGATCTTAGAACATCCCTCAGAGTTTGCAAATTCCTAGAATAAGTCCTCGGAAGATTTTGAATTTGAATAGATTGTATCTGAAATGGCTTCGGACATGGTTTTGGATACTTCTTTGTGGGTTCATCGTAGCTAAGCTGTGGTCGAAAGAGTCAAGTTCACAAAGTTCTGAAGATTGCTGACGCCCATCTTACGCTTTAAATCATCAACGCTGAGAAGGCAGAGGAGTGAAATTTTATCATGTGGGAGAGACAAAGCCTACTCAGTAAATCAAGACAAAACGGAATCGATCTCAGTAAGGAGTTACTTTTAATCTTCCCGTTCTCATCAACCTTACGGATCTGAACATTATAAGCGTATAAAAGACTTGACCTCTTAAAGCCAGAAATTAGGCCGAGTGGGTCGCACGCATAATTCAAAGCTCTGGTAGATACATTACACTTTTTGAAGTTCACACCCTTCTTTTCAACCATTTATTTACTCGAGTGTTTACTGTAGGAGGAAGCGCACTGTTCCGTTTTTCAGGAGTTGGGCCAATGTAAGTCTTGGAGGAAAGCGCAGACGTCTCTTGTTACTAAATTTATTTCAAGATTCTGCACAAATTTGGCAGGCAGAGGTCGCACCGCCGGGAATCTGAGAGTGTGGCTCCGTCCTAGCCCCTTTATGGTACAATTATGAAAATAAAAAAATGAGTTGCAATGCTTTCAAAACGCATGCGCAAGCATATCGCTGGCTTTATCGCTGCCCTACCAATAGAGGAGAGGAGTATATAAAGGCGCGCATACAGAATCAATACCATACCTGTGATTGCACAGTGTTTCTACTTTACGATTCTTTTCTCATGCGAACTTAAGTTATGTGATGCATAGGTGTGGTGTTACGATGTTTTGCGTATGAATTATTGGATGTGCTGGTGTGTGCGTCATTGTCGCACTATCTGTGGCTCAAAAATGAAAGTCAGTAAGCTTCCCGAATGGCTGTGATTCCTTACCACGCCGCTTGCGTAACTGTAGTAAGCTCTATGAAGCACCACAAGTAACGCTTTGTGTGCTGATGATGTGCAAGTCCAAGATGCGCATCCACACCACTGTGTTGTTGAGAGTCAATATATGATACTCCATTTACCAAGAGATACAATAGAACACTCCGCGTTTCAAACGCATACAATTAAAAATTAAACGCTCTCATTCCATTACATGAATCCCAATATGGCCTGCACCCCCTTGGCGTGTTCGTCGTAAAGCTTGGTGTGATGCGTGCGGCGACCGCAGCATAACACCTCAGTTTGCGTCTTTTTTGGGTTACGGTAGCCCCTCATAAATGCTGAAGAAGGCTTCTTGTGGCTCTCTCACTGATAGTGCCTAAGGCTAACCATGAGCCTGTTAGCTAGGGGGAGTTCGAGTGGATAAATTACAGATCTTGGGCAAAAGTTAATTTTTGTTAGGTGAGCTCACAGGATCAGTGGCTTACTCACTTTGAGCCCTTCTTTCCCTAAGGGCTTAGTCTTGATTGCGATAATCTGGGGAGGGCGCAGACGAGCAGAAAACAGGCGTAATATGCGCAAGCGGCAAAAATGAATGTTATATCGTAATCAGGACACCAAATAACTCAAATATGCGAGTTTACACCGAATTTGGTCGTGACAAGGTGGCGCCAACTGGCGCCAAATGGCACAGCGTCAAAAATGAATGTCATATTCGTAATCAGGGCATCGAATTACCCCTCTGGGCGAAGTTTCGACGAAAAATAAAATTTTGAGATTTCTAGGGCGGTAATAGTGGATTAGTACAAATCTTTCCCTTCGAGTCAATTATTCCCTTCGAATGCGTACTTCTTAAGGTGACCACCAATCTCATCTTTTTTCGTTGCAACGTACGCAATTTTTAGGCGGAGACCGCTGTTAATAAGAAAGTTGGAAGAAAGACTTCAATTCCTCCCAGATTCACCAAAAAGACAAAACTTAAGTTATCCGAGTACTTGAGAAATATGGCTACACCTGAAATAGAAGCGGTAAGTTACTACGAAAGTATGTTGTTTTAAGTAGTTACAGGCTTAATTACTGCTTGTTTAGCAGTTGGCTCCACTTCGGATCGCTGTCAAGGAGTATGGAGACCTGATCCGTGAGCTGAAAGTAGGTGCTTTCTTTCAAAAACAGAATCCCGTTGTGTCTCTTTTCTTCAAAGCTAACATCCTTTGGCTACATTGTATTCCAATTAATTCCAACTATCGTTGAAGGCAAATGGTGCTCCGAAAATCGATATAGACAAAGCGGTCATCGAATTGAAAGCGAGAAAGAAGAAGCTAGAAGACACGGTGAGCACATGTTCTGCCTTCGCTTTCCTCCTTTATTTCCCTTTCGTTTCATGTCCAAGGTGGGTTTAGTTGATACTTGCAAAATACTAGTAAAACCATGCTCCTTGCACCACCCATACCTTGTTTTATATCCTCTGCAGGCAAACATTTTTGGTTCTATCCCAAAATACGAGGTCGTTGTGGTGGCAGTGCATTTAAGTGCGTAAAACATGTCTTTTTCGTTTTCAAACTGGACTAACTAAGTGAGCACAAGCACAAGGACCAGGCCGCGCTTTTTTAGAAACCGAGATTATTGCATTTGTAGGTACTGCATGTATGGACCACAAAACCGTGTTTCGTTTTCGCTGAACGGTTTTAGTAGTATCAAAAAAGTGGTGAATGATACCCTTGATGGTTCGTCCCACTCCGCGGCGACTAAATTTTGCAATTAAGGTTGGCGGCCACTTGTGGCTTCAAAATGGTCCTGACGATGAATTTGACATCTGATTTTGATATTTAGCACGATTTGGCACCAAACCAAGGCGCCAACCCAAATGCAAAATTTAGTCGCCACGGGGGATCGAACCCTTGACAGTACCTTATGCTTCTTTTTTGGTACTGCTAAAACCGTTCAGCGAAAATGAAACATGGTTTTGTGTTCCCTACATGCATCCCTACAATATGCAAGAAACCAGTTTTGAAAAAGCGTGGCTTGCCCTGAAAGACCTTCCCTTGTGAGCCTTAGCGTGGCGAGAAGTCGAGAGGTGTGAGCTAATGTCATTTCCCCTGATTCCTACCCCTCCCCAAGCTCACTTCTAGGCGATGCTCCCATATATTTCGATAACACCCGCTTTTTTAAGATCTACTCTCTTTTGAAAGCCCGTAAAGCAGTTAAGAGAGCACGTGAAGATTTCTTTCTGCTCAGTCCGCTCTCATTTACGGAGTAACCCCTAGCCTCCAAAGGAAGCCAATCATTTGACCGTTCCAACGCTCGAAGGATCTGCTCAAAGCGTCGTCTTTCTTCTAGACCAGCATCCGTTCTTCGATATTGAGTTCACAGGATGTTAGTTTTTGCAATTTGCAAACTCCATGTTCATATTCCCTACGTAAGATGTGCTCAGTTTTGTTCATTTTCGTGGGAGTTCCTTCTTCCAACTATTTTACGTTGCTTTAGATACGATTTCGGTCCAATGGGGTGCGCTCTTAAGGCAAACATGCTGCAAGAATGGCGTAAACATTTTGTTCTCGAAGAAGGAATGCTTGAAGTGGACTGTACGTCGCTCACACCTGAGGCGGTGCTCAAGTAAGTTCTGCATTTGGTCTCGTCGCATTGAAGGCGGAATCCATGCACTACTTATTTTACTATTTTTATGGCACTTTGCTGAATCTTCTGTCATATCGGGAGTATTTTGTAATCTGAAAAAGAGCGTGTGGTGATGGTAGTATTCATAGTTTGAGGCGGCGCATGCAAGCAAGGGAGTCGGCAACTAGGCGATTAAGCACTTGTATAAACCTTATCGGATTACGATATCGTCGTCCAGCGATCGTCCAGCCGCTATCCGCATCCACCGCTCTTGTTACATATCCTTTGTTATCTAGCCGATACTGATCGCTTGCTCAAGACCCTGTGAACGGTACCTTTAACAGAGCTTACTGGACATGTTGACTCGTTATCGCCGATTGATTGGTGAAGTCTTAAAAAGGAGAATTTTCGTAGCTGATCATCTTATCAAATGCAGGCGAGAAACCTCATATGCTGCGATGAATAATTCTCTTCAATTCGCCCTCCGATATTCTAATATTGTGTTTTTCCTATTACACGCCTTTAACTGCCTTCAGATAGTTCTTTTTCGAGAAAGCTTATAAACAAAGTAGTAAACTACACCACGATCCTTTCATACCGATGTGTTCAACGTTGTTAGTGTTTGACATTTCATTTCGTACCCACATAGGATAAAAAAGCGGACGAGGCTAAGTCCAAATCCGCGCTATCCAGATGTTTTGCTCCTATCAAGATTCGCATGACAAGTACATCGCCAGGAAGTGGGTTTATTATTATTTATTGATTTCTTTTATTTAATTTCCCTGCAACTCTCTTGTGCGCTAAAAAACGTTGCCAGAGGGTGTTAGTTCGCACAGTATTCCAGACGACGAAAAAAATTTCTACCTTTCCGTCGTGTTCCTGGTATTTCACAAGAGCTTTTACTACAGGTGATAACGAAATTCGGCTTCAAATCACCAACTACCGGAAACGATTTGACCCCTCCAATCGCTTTTAATCTTATGTTTCCATCTCAAATAGGACCAACGGGAGATTTCAAGGTATCTAATATCTTATAATAACGTTTTATTGCCTTGACTACTGGCTTCCCATATAGTCGAATTAAGGCATATTTGCGTCCAGAAACCGCCCAGGGTATATTCGTCAATTTCAAGCGTCTTCTAGAATTTAATCAAGTGGGTTTTAGTTTTGCAGCACATTGTTCACGGAGTTCAGTTTCAGTGTCTGTATTCTATGTTCTATCTCATGATATTCGCATTTTTCATTCATATAGGGCAAACTACCGTTTGCTGCGGCTCAAATCGGCCTTGGATTCCGTAACGAGATCTCACCACGTCAGGGACTCATCCGTGTCCGCGAATTTACTATGTGCGAAATTGAGCATTTTGTTGATCCAAATGATAAAACTCTTCCGAAGTTCAAGAAGGTACAGTTGCATGGCTCCGAACTTTTTTCTTTCCTACTTTTTTGACCACCATCATTTACATTTTTTTACATCTTCTTGAATGTCAGTGGCTGACATTACCTTGCATTTGCTTCTATAGGTACGTTCTTATCCGATGGTGCTGTTCTCCGCCTGTAATCAAATGGACGGACAGCCGGCTGTATCGATGACTATAGGAGAAGCAGTAGAAAAGGTAGGACGAATAGTGCATTCTTTGATATGCACATGCTTGCATCGGAAGGCAATTATCCTTCTGTTTTACGATTTACTGAACCAGTTCAGGGTGTTGTGGCGAATGAAACGTTAGGATATTATATGGCCCGCACGCACATGTATTTGGTCAAGGTTGGGGTGGATTCACGGCGTCTCCGTTTCCGCCAGCATCTCGGAAATGAAATGGCGCATTATGCTCAGGTATGTCCAAGTGAGACTGAGGCGTTCTGGCTGGAATTCTAAGTTTAACCAAAGTCATTGCGATCTCTCTTCTCCAATTGAGACGACACAAGAAGATTGTATTTGTCGTACAAATGTAATATGAAACACAAATGACAAGACGTATTTCGCTCCTCAGTTTCCAATTTTCTTTTTTCGATTTCAACTGAAGTCGGTGACAGACTTGGCGATTGTGCAGTCGCGACAACGCAGTCGCAATTGTTTCCGCGATTGCACAATCGCCAGACCTGACATCCACCTAATGCTTCTTTTTTGATTTCGTGCTTTCAAACCGTGTCGTTACAATATTCGTAATAGCTTTTAGTTATGAATATTAGTATCTGCGCTTTGCTACGCCTTGTAGTTGTCATAATCCAATTGCCAACAGTATGAATATCAACGATATGATGCTTTAAGGACTGTTGGGATGCTGAAATTCTGACCAGTTACGGGTGGATCGAATGTGTTGGTAATGCCGACCGCTCATGTTATGATCTTACGCAGCACTCAAAGGCCACGAATACCAAGGTTTCTTCTTATTGCTACAGCATTCTCGCTGGAATTGTCCTAAACTAGTGTCTCAAAGTATTTGAATGGTGTTGTTATAGCTGGTAGCTGAGAAGAAACTGGATGAACCGCGAACGGTGAATGTTGTGGAGGTTGTTCCAAATATGGCAATATTAGGAAAAGAATTCAAAAAAGACGCGAAGAGGGTAAGTCTTCACTTAACGATAGCGTAACGGATCGAAATAGCGAGCTGTGTTTATTTCCAGATTCAAATAGCTCTTGCGCAAATGTCTGAGGAAAACATTGAGAATCTTGAGAAGCAGATTCAAGCAGAGTACGTGATCCGTGACATTTGCTTTTTATTATTTTCAGTTTTGTTATTGTATTGTACCGATTACGCTATGAGAAATTCGGCAATTCATGTCTTGTTTAAGGGCGTTCAAGCTGAAAGTGGATGATGATGAGTTTTCGTTGACATCAAACATGTTAACGGTGAAGAGGTCGACAAAGACGGTAGGAAAACGAAATACCTATAGCTTTTCTGTCACGTTTAATCGACTTGCCAGCCAACACGCTAATGCAGAACTTGGGTTCTTCTTAAGGTTCACGTCGAAGAGATCACTCCATCAGTAATCGAACCATCGTTTGGAATAGGTCGTGTCATGTACGCTGTTCTGGAGCACTCGTTCAGACAACGAGAGGGAGATGAGCAGCGAACGGTAGGAATGTTGTAATATTGTATTGATAAGTACTTTCTCATGAAGGGCATCATATAAATATGTATATCGTAGTTAGCCTTCAGACACATAGGACTGCATAGAGCGCTCTTCTGCCCGAAGATGAGTGCCTTCACTGGGTAACCCACCCGTAGTCGCAGCTAGAGGGATTGGTGTCGGGCCTGCAGCCCCTCATCAAAGTAAACCAATCGCATTTTAAATTTGAATTCATTGGTTTCAGTTCCTTGCTCTACGACCACTGGTGGCGCCAATAAAGTGTTCAGTGCTGCCGATATCTGCAAATGAAAGGCTCAATCCGATCATTGAAGCAGTTTGCGAGGAACTGAATCGATACGAGCTCAGCCATCGTGTGGTTTGTTTATTTTCCATGCTGTTTGGATTTGGTTTGACTGAAAGGCTCTTTTTCTCAAAACGATATCATGTTTCCACTGTTTTTATACTGTTCCCATAAGTATTTCATCCAGTATACAATGTAGTGAAGTTATTAGTGTAACTGGTCAGCTCATGGAGACCCATGTTCCCTCCACAATTACAGGTCATGAACAGCGTAACTAGAGAAGGAAAGGAAGAGCAAGGGATAGGCTGCTACACCTACTCAGTGTAACTGCTCACTTGTAAACAAGCCCCTGGGATGGGGATGCTTCATAGCCCCTGTTATGAACACCTTTTTTCGAATTTGATCAAAAAATTTGTGCGGCATCGAAAATTGAAGGGATGAGAGGTAAAGTTCAAGTGTCGTTCACATGCTTTGAGATTTGCCGCTGGTTCGACTACCGTCATCATAACAAGAACCCTGGAATGCATGTTTGACCAACCTGTGTTACGGTGGAAATACTCTCTTACTTTGGCTAACACACTTAAGGATTTGCAGGCCAAGGGAGTACGGCACGATTGCAGGGTGGAAGTAATGGTACCAGCTAAGAAAGTGGCTCTCGGAGCGAGAAAATGGGCACGAAAGCTGGTGACAGGGCCAATTGAGTAGAAATGGAACTTATCGTTTTTTTTTCTCAGTTTCTATCGTGAATTGGGCGAAACCTAAGCAGTTGTGATCGATTCACCATTTGATGTGTAAGATGAGTGAGGAGGGTGTGATGATGTTTGAGGAGGGTAAATCTTTCATTCACTGTCATACGCACAACTTATAGGAAAAACTCTTTAGTGTGATATATACAGATTTCTGTTTCAAAAGAAAACAAGCAATTAGGAAAGAGGAAGTGATAGATGAGGAAAGAGGAAGATGGATAGGCAGCCTTATTTCTACTCCTTTTGAGGCGTTCTTCATGTGTTGTCTCAAGGTTTGAATGCTGAGGGATAGCCGTCTAACCTACATAATTGTAAAGACACTTGAAATCAATTCAGCGCTCGGTTTTTTCTCTTTTGCACTATACAATTATCTATGATTAGATGCTTGTTTTATGGGTAATTTTGCACACTAGTTATGCTGAATATTGTTGAGGTATATCAATATTTCTAGGATGACAGCGCAGGTTCAATTGGACGGCGATACGCACGAACGGATGAGATTGGAATTCCTTTCGGAGTTACAGTTGACTTCGAATCAGAGAAAGAACCATGGACCGTTACAGTGCGACATGCTGAGAGTATGGAACAAATCAGAGTGGAGGTGGGTTTATTGATTGTTTATCATTCAATTTTGTGTTGGTGATCTACATAGGCTCAAACTTGCAAGTCGAGTTTTTTGAATATTTTTCAGTTGACTGAACTCGGCAGTCTCGTGTCGGCGCTCTCTAGTGAACGAATGGACTGGGATACTGCGAAGCGAATGTACCCAATATTTGAGGCCAAGAGTGACTAGAGACGTCATCCCTCCATTGATCTTCAATCTATAACATAATTAATTAAGATTAATTTTATTGTTAAGTTGTTTTCAAATGCTTTTGCCATTGTTGTTATAAATGCATTCTTGACGAAAAAATCAGAAACGATAATTATCTGTTTTGTTAATGTTTTCTTCACGTGGGAAATGGGCTGCTTTGGTGATAAAAGATTTATGATTGATTTATGATCAATTTTTACAGTGTCATTGATTAGTTAATACTGAGTGATCGATTTTTTTTAGGAAATTGCTGATCTGTAAGGTTTTTATTCGTGAAAGGTAGTGATCACGAGGGCTATAGGGCGGTGCGGTTCTGATGACGTCATGGGACGTCATTGGTGGACTAGGCCCCCCACCGCGCTGTGAACTGAGGCTGGACCGGCTCATAATGATAGCCCTTCCACCAATGACTTTCGACGATGTGATCAAAACCGCAACGCTCTCCAACCATCGTGAACACGGCCATTTAGGAACACTATTCACACATACACTGCGTTTCAAAAGCATGTGGACACCTCACAATTCACAATAAAAAGGTAACTAAGAGGCTTCGTGCTATGCAACCCTCCTCAATCGATTCTCGTAGTCGATAACGTATCAGTGTAGTTTAGCAGATAATATCGCCTTGCTTTAGTAAAAAAAAATTTTAGATTGAAT
>MU871736.1:0-18463 GCA_036418205.1 Ostertagia ostertagi | reverse complement strand
TGCGACTGCTTGGCTTGCAAGCTCATACCTCTCTTCTTGTAGATCGCAGATAGGCTAGTGAACTCAACCTCAGGTCGCTGGTTTATCACTGGTTTTGTTACTGATATTTTTGACAGCTTGTTGGAAATTTTTAACTTCATGCTATTTTAATTTTATGGCGTGTTCAAGCACAAATGGATAATAAATAAGCATTACTTTCGAATGGCATTTGTACGTTAGGGGATAACAAACGGAGTTGGTCCGACTCATTGGGACTCCAACTCTGTTTCGAGTAGCGCAGGTTGCTGTGCTATTGAAAACAGCTCTTGTTTTGTTTGTTAACTGCTGTTTTTGGCCGCAGTTCGCCTTGCGAATGTTTGCTGGGTTGTGAACAAAACTTTCGCCCCAGGCGGGACTAGAACCCGCACCTCTCGCTTTCCGGGCAAGTGCGCTACCAGTTACGCTACCGGGGCACCATTTCATTCCAACTCAGCTTTTCATGGTATACGTACCATAGCTTTCAGCACTCACACGTATAACGTGTTGAGCCGGTTAGCCGATATCGGCAATGACCGCGAGGCTGAAAGCTTTAGCAATGAATTTTGACTTGTTTTTGTTTGTTAACTGCTGTTTTTGGCCGCAGTTCGCCTTGCGAATATTATAAACACGTTATACGTGTGAGTGCTGACAAGCTATGGTATACCATGAAAAGCTGAGTTGGAATGAAATGGTGCCCCGGTAGCGTAACTGGTAGCGCACTTGCCCGGAAAGCGAGAGGTGCGGGTTCTAGTCCCGCCTGGGGCGAAAGTTTTGTTCACAACCCAGCATTCTTGTGAAAACAGCTCTATTATTTCGGATAGAAGCAGAATGTGTGTCGCATCTCCTAAAAATTGATTGGCCTTATGCAGTTGATTTTTAATATATCGCTTGAAGAAACCGTCAAACGTAGTCCTAGCTTGAGCTGTGGTTTGTGTTTGTTCCGTATGCGTGTTAAATACGTGCTGTTTTACGCCGCAGTTCGCGTTGCGAAAGCTATCACAAGAATGCAGAGTGGTGGGCAAAACTGGCGTCAGCCGAAATCATATACGGATCTCTTGCTTTTCGAGCAATTGTGCTACCAATCAGGGTCAACCCTATGTTGCGGCAAGTACCAGCGGGGGGTCGTTGAGCTTGTAGGGGGATCCTAATCTCTCGGAGGCCGGTAGCGGGACTATTGGTGGAAATATTAGGTTGTCTCATAAATAGTGTCGCTTTTTTTCAACCAAAAATTTTCATCTAAATCCCATGCTTTTACATCGATTCATATACCATTCGAAAGAGAATTGTCTGCTCTACAAGATGCTGTGTTCTCTTCCATCTATGTTCCATGGTTTTCAAATTTTAGGCCTGCGAAATGGGAGGTCCAGCCGACAAAAATTGACCAAACCGACAACTAGCTCTAACTTTATTTTCCCTCGGAGAAATCAATCAATGATGTACCCTCTACTTACTCATGACCTCTTCTGAACATTCCACCCTTAGGTTGCCGAAAAAGGTTTGCCCTGTTTCTTTTCGAATTGGCCGACCGATAAGCCATGGCAATTTTCAAATTGAAATTCTTCCTCTGAAACGCTATTGTTTATATCAACTGGTGTTATCTTTTGTGAGCACTTCTTCTGCTCTATTCGCTCATTTGTTTTTATGTTTGTTGGGAATTAGTTCGAATTTTAGGTGTTTAGGATAAGGTGCTTTATCCACGAAAGTGACCGCATTTCTTTGAAAAAAATTATCCCTGAGAATGAGAAAATCAACCAGGCGTACATTCCTAACTTAGTCATGACTTGTTCTTTAAATTCTACTAGTTTTTCAATGTCTCGGCTATAAAAAAATTTCGACCTCGATCTCAGGTAATGGTGCTTGACCGTCGAGTTCTGGTTGAAAAACCAGGTCTGGAAATGGAATGACGCGACTTGTTGGGAAACCTAATAGTGTAATGTTCAGAAGAGGTCATGAGTAAGTAGAGGGTACATCATTGATTGATTTCTCCCAAGGGAAGATAAAGTTAGAGATAGTTGTCGGTTTGGTCAATTTTTGTCGGCTGGACCTCCCATTTCGCAGGCCTAAAATTTGAAAACCCTGGAACAGAGGTGGAAGGGAACATAGCATCTTGTAGAGCAGACAATTCTCTTTCGAATGGTATATGAACGATGTAAAAGCATGGGGATTTAGATGAAAATTTTTGGTTGAAAAAAAGCGACACTACTTATGAGACAACCTAATAGATTCCAGCCACGAAACCACATATGAAACTGAAGTGTAGCTGGAGTATTGCCTGAGACAACATGGATAATAGCCAGCACGTTACGTTTACGCAAGATAATTGATACTAGAGCATCTATAAACCGCTTCCTTCTGAATGAGCTTTCAAATGAATCAGCGAATCAGAAGCGCGACCGAGGCGTGGCGCACACCAAGGCAGGGATGTCAGTGCAAGCGCATGCTCGAAGCTTTCTAACACATCCTATGTTCAACACGAATTGTTTCCCTGGAGGTTACGGGCAGTGAAACCTAAAAAAACCCGCGTTTTCAAGAAAATGGCTTGAAGAATGCCCCTCCAAAAAAGTAACAACGGGACTAATTTTTGAACTGCTGACTTTTCAGGAACGTTCGGGTACTTTTAGAAAGCTTGAATCCTGTAGTTTGTCATCATACGGGTTCAGCTTCCCAAATGAATGACTTTGAACAAAGTTATGATCGTTTAAAGGTTGAAAAGTCGCATTTGCACAGAAAAAAGTTCCAACGTGCTAAATTTTTATTAAATTAGCTTTCGAAGAATTTTTAGCCATGATTGGAGAGAGAATAATTTGAATTTTTCAAATCAAATCACTTCGGCGCAAAAGCTCGAATATGAAGGAAGTTATAGCCCTAGAAAGAGGAAGGTAAAAATTGTAGTGCAATTTTTTTCTTGCTTAATAACTTATTCATTTCAAATTGTTTGAGACAAATGAGCTTTACTTAGAAAGGCTGAGCCTCGGTGATCCAAAATCCACCTCCATCTTCCGAAGTACCTGAAATTTAACGAAGAAAAATTCGTCTACATTTCAATATCCCCGTTCGTCACCTGTTCCCGATCAGCAAACGCGCTCCATCGTCAGGGCGCGATTCAGCACATTCAAAACGCGATCAATACGCGTTTCCATTCCTTTGTTACCGCTACTTTTAACACGTTGACGACCGCGCTATTTTTCGCTGTCTGGCGTGTGGGACCGCGCGCATTATTTTGACCGCGCGAGTGTGACATGGCATCATGTCACACGGTCCCACGAGAACACCTTTTTTGGGAACTGTTTATTTGTTATCTTTCTTGTGTGGTAGGTCTCGGATTTGCGATTTTGGCCATTTCAGCGATTCCTGCGATTTGAGAGTGCGTAGAAAGGGCCAAAGCTAACGTGCGATTAAGAGGGTACCCTCCTAGGATCACTTCCTGGTCCCTGTATCTCGAGCTTATAGTATGATCGTTGGATTGCAATCGGACCTACATGTCGAAAACCACTCACAGACTCGAAGGTTTGCGGGAAAGGAGGAACGGAGGCAAAGGAAAACGTTCACAGACAACGCAGAAGCGGCTACAACTATGCAGGATCAAAGGACGCGCATATGTCGTCTCCGACCAAAAGTGTCCTCACCCATTGTAGCAAATTATTATTGCAAACATTTTTTGTACCGATTAATTTCAGCCTAAGCACAAAAAGTGCGACTACTGATCATTATTCAAACATTTTTTGAAAAACTCGATAGCCCATTAACCGAAGCTTCTTTCCAGGGACCACGCCTTTTGTAACAATGCCTAAGTATGGCGCATACATCACGTAAATAAGTTACCTAAAATGTTTGAAAACCAGCTTAAAAAAGACTGTGACATGACATCATACCACACGGTCGTCAACGTGTTAATGTTATACCTCCGTTACACTCTGGTATAAATACCATTTTGAACAATATTCCACATACATATGTAATATAGAGCAGCTTAAACTTGACAAAACTGCCTAGAACTAGAAAATTAACGATATGTTCATACTAGACACTGACTTGAAGGCGAGAATGACTGCCAACGTACAGATATTAGAACAGTACATGCTGTCAATATAATACGGTAATAGAGAATATAAGAACAGCGAAACAATGAGATTAGTGTATGACCCGACTTAAGGTTGCAATGGCAACTGGTGCAAGGCACTGAGAAAATGACATACAATTTGAACCGAGAAACGCTAAGGGTGCACATATGTACATTTATTTATACATATACATAATGAACAACTGGAAATATATTGGCCTAGTGAGAAAGACCTATCGATAGGAATATATGAACTACAGCACCTGTCGAGGAAGTGATCCATGTAGATACGACTGTCTGCCGAAAAGCTGTATAGACAATGGAACTGACCTGTAGGTAAATCATTACGAAAATAAAGATAAAACAAGAGTGAGATGTGAAGCTAGAAAAGAGTAATGAGGGACCAGCCTAGGTTGTGGGCAGTGACAGTGGCTTGGGAGAAATGTTACTGGAGAAAGCTTTGGTAGACTTCCATCTACCTGCTTGCATAATCCTTATTTGATCCACCCCCATGTCCAACGCTAGAGACGCCGCTCCGCCTCTGAAGAGTGGGATGTCATGGAAAGATGTTGGAGCTGGGCGGCCTTGAGCAGAGAGTTGAGCCTATCCCTCAGAGACCCGTATGTAAGGGGAGCTCCCGTGGAGGACTGAAAAATATACCCCTGGTTGCGAATGGAAGCCAAGATATTTAAGCAACAACTCTTGCTCTAGCATGTCCAGCTCTATAGAGCAGACTGATCCTAAGCTGTATTGGTCTGTATTGGTCCGTTTTGGACTTGCTTATAGCTATCTGCCACTTCAGAGGCTGTAGAGGAGTGAGATCTTGGGTTCTGAGTACCCTGACCTCGCTAATCCTAAGGAGAGCCTTGAATTGCAGTAGGGCAAGAGTAGCTGCTTGGGTTATAATGGGGTCTTGAGATGATATGCCCTTCTGAATGATTAAACGCATTGAGTGAGGATCAACCTTAGCGCGGTGAGTGCTACTCTGGCAGCAAAGCCTGGATTTTCCTGTCGACCTATGTTAGAATCCACAGAAATATATAGGTTGTAGGGAAAGTCTTTGCGGTTTTCGACACTTATCGTTTTTCTGGCTTTTTGAAAGAAACAAAACACATGAGGATGCAAGGTAATCACCATTACACTCTATCACTCTTTGCCACTTTTCGGGCAGACTTCGGCTGCCTTTATCAAGGAACTGCCCTGAGTTCGACTCGAAAAAATTACTCAACCCGCGATCTATGTCATCTTCATCTTCGGACGTTTTCCCTTGTATGGCATTCGATAGCGAAAGGGAAAGGTGGTATTCTGTTGGATCAGTATCCTGGCTGTACAGTGGGTTGCTTCCCCTTTTCCACCCAGAGTCGAGTCGCTTCTGTCGGGTCACTGTTTTAGTGCGTGGACAAACGTTGTCGTGCAAGAATAATATCATGCCGCAATTTCCATGCTTCTTTGCGATCTCGGTGGCCATTCTATCCAGCTCCTAATAGCACAAGTCCACCGCGAGAGTAGCGCAGCGCGGCAGTAGCTCGTAATGGATAATGCCTTAGCAGTCTCACCAAAAACAGATCATAACCTTCAGAGGGTGAACACCTGCCTTCTGTTGCGGCTCAGGCTGGTCACCCTTGTCAACCCAGCGTCGGCGGGCCTTGATGTTGACCTACAGACAGCACTTCTCATCCTGTGTGACGACGGACTTCAGCCAACCATCCGTGCGCCTGTACGAGAGCCATTCATTAGTCACCTCGGCACGTTGCGGACAATCGTGTTCGGTCAAGCTGTGGGGTACGCACTGTCCCAGGTTGTGCACCTTTCCCAACTGATGCAGGTGACCGGCAGTGATGCTAAAGGATACACCTGAGACTTATGCAACTTCACGCGCAGTTTGCCTTGGGTCTGCCCACACCAGCTTACGCAAACGATCATTGTCGACTTCGAGTTCACGTCCCGATCAAGTGGAACTTTCAATCTTGGAGTCTCCCTCGCGGAAGCGTTCAGACCAACCTTGTGCAGCGCATTCGGATACCCTACGTTCTCCACACGCAGCATCAATGCGACGTCTGGATTAGGCTGCTGATTCGCCAAATATCAACCCGTATAGTAAAAGGTCATGAAAGTACTGTTGTGAAAGTTGCATATTGCAGAAACGTGATAAGCTACAGGTAATAGCTAATAATTATACTGAACTTGCACATATATGTTCTCCTTATATATGCACGAGCCAAGTTGCTGGCAGGCGTTTAGCAGGTTAAAAAAAGATTTTTTGAAAACCGCAAAGCCTTTCCCTACAACCTAATAATCAAGGGCTGCTGTCACTATGGGTAATGATGACTTTTGCCTGCCTTCGGAATCACATTCAGCAAGAAAGAAAGTTCCTGAGAACGGATGGAGTATTTGGAACATGGCGCAATAAACATAAGGAGAAACTTACACAAGCCACGTCATACATAATATATTCGCAAATTTCAGAATTACGATAAAGACATGCAAAAGTGAAGACAGGGCTCTGTACGAGCAAATTAGAAAAAGAAAAAACATAAATAAAAAAAAAATTGTCGACAATATAGAACTCGAGCTCTGCGGCACAAGCCGCAACTGCTCTCCGCTCTGAAAAGTGACGCCTGAAAAAACTCCGAGTTATTAAAAATAGGGTCGAAATCCCGACTGAAGTGGCGAACGGCACCGCTCTAGAACGCCACTCATTAACCTGGAACGGCGGCTTCGCGTCCTAGCGATCACTCCCTGCCATGTAATTATTTGAGTACGCAGAGTGCTTAAAAAGCGTGAAAATGAAGCCGGGTTGACACCGCTGATCTCGGCAAAAAAAAGAGGCTTGAGGAGAAGTTAAGAAATAATGTAGTGCGCGTCACTCATGAAGGCCAGAAAGTCAAGACTATAGGCGACCATATGAAGCAGAGCGAAAATCTGCCAAACAATTGCAGAGAGGAATCACCTCCTGGGCCGTGACTAGTGCCAAGTCAACCGTGTGGCAAGACAGAAGAACGATCAATCGACTGCCACAGTCATTGCAAAGGGTATGATATCAAGGGTGTGCAGCGATTGATCGCTCTGCCTGCCAAAGAACGTCCAGTGAATGGGCACATCACGCGCCGAGCGACATGGAAATCGCTCGAGCGACTGATATGGCTGCACAATCAACTCCCCCCCACTCAACGCCAAAGTCTGACAAATCAGAGCCATTTCAGAAACATGTCGAAAAAGTACGGGCTCCAACCCTCTGCAAAATGGTACAGGTGAAACAGCTCTGAAGAGAATTCTTCCAATCATCAAAATCTATCTGTCTACTAGCTGAATCTGCCTCTGTCTTATCCCCCTTGGTATCCATTTTAGTTGCACCTTGATGAGGGATTCTTCTTGAATGTGCCATATTTTCTGCGCTAGTTGATGTAGAAGAGGCGAAAGGCTGCCCTTCTTATGTATACTAGTGACCGCTTGATTATCTGTGTGGATGAGAACTGATCCCTTTACATAGTCTTTAAAGGTATGGAGCCCAAAAAAGACGGCAAATTGTTCCCTGGCGGCACTAGATTCACGTAGGAGATGAAGAGGAAGCTCTCTGAACGTGGTAGAAAAGAAAAGCACCATGACTGTCTAGGAGCACAAGCCCCTACTGAATGAGCCGAGGCGTCTACATTGATGATTTTATCATATGCTGTTGTATCTTCCTTGGGAAAGAGCGATTTAGTGAGGCTTTCTTTGAGTCTAGATGATCAAAAAAGAAACTTACTCTGCTCTCCGTGGTCTTGGGCCATTTTCGAGAAAAAAACCAGTCGAGATTTTGAGCCGTGAGCTGTTTCCCTTGAGACGGCACGCGTATTACGAACATCTGTAATGCTCATAACTAGATGCATGGAGGAAAGAGTTCCGGACCAGCAAAATCTTTCGTAAAAAGATGGATATGTCTTATCAAGCAATGCAGAAAGCCTAAGTCCTAGCTTTGACTAGTCTGTCATGCGTTATGCTAACACTCATGTTGAAAAGGTCGATGTTGAAACCGCTTGCTAGCGAATCGCTGGATCCGAGCGTTGCCCCAGCGAATCGAACGAATGTACCAGCGACTCAATAGTGGCGGGACCCAAAGTCCAGAGGAAGTCCCGACACTTTCAAAAAGAGTCCACTGTCACGTGCCACGAAAGTGGCGGGACTTATCCTCCCCCCTCTGGACGTTGGGTTCCGCCACTATTGAGTCGCAGGAATCTAGTTCGACACACTGGTGCATCGGTCGATTCGCTGACGCAACGTTCAATTCGCTGGCGTAACGACTCGACAATCGAACAAAGTCGGCATAACAGATCGTTCCAATTTCGCATAATATGACATCGGCCTTTAGGTGACTGATGATAAACAAGAAACTCAGCGAACTAGCAATCGCGACAGAGCAACCGTTTGGATCGTTTTTCGAACAATGACCGAGTATGGACCCGTAATTAGTATTGATCAAATTAGGTTGCGGATTCAGCGCCAGCTGCAAATTCATGTTGTCGCGATTGCACAATCAGCCGAGCTGCATCGACCCTTATAGTTTTTCACCCAGTAGGAAAGGCATTGCGGAACACTCGCACAGATTCAATAATCGCGACTATAAGCATTATCCACTTTTACATTAATACAAGGGGAAGGAAAGCTCCCGAAAATAATAAAAGGTGGCGTGTAAAAGAGTTAGCGAAATGTTCCACTGCAACCCAGGGGAATTGCCTCCCTTCGGCAACAACAAGTTACAGGGAGGGGGTCGTACCAAATCGCCCATGAAGGGGAGGAGGTCGTGAAAAATTCCAAAAAGTACCAACGATGGGCTGACCCTCCTCCTTGCGAAGAATTCTTGGGAAAGGGTCGTTCCCAAGGATTCTTCGCAACAAAAGCCACTAATATCCGGTATTGTCATGTCATTCGTGCATTGTCATTTGCAACGGAGAATGGACTCTTTACAATTACAGAAAACCATCTCTCTAATAGTATGACCGCGATGGATCTCCAAAACTAAGGCCGAACTTCAGAACAGGTTAAAGATTGAGCTCACCATTCGGCAGTCTTTCACGGGGCTAACCCAACCCAGCTCTTAGGAACCAGGTGGATTTAGCACAACACCAATGTGTCTCTAGTCTATTGATGAGGTGCTCCAGAAACATCAAATTAACTGAGAGAAGTGAACAAAGCCTCCTTCATGGTGATGCTCAGCAACACGTTCCATAAGCGACCTAGCAAGTATTGAACTAACTGGCGTACGAAGCTCCAACCCACATATTGCTCCATCTCGACAACTTCTTGAGTAAGGAATGCTTCAGTGTTCAAACTGATGTCAAAATGATGCTCGACCATATCATCGCCTCCAGTACCACTGGTTTTAATGTGGTAGAGATATTTTACTACAAATCTTGTTAAGAATGATTAGTGCTTTCCAATATTTTTTTACGATAAGAACTGTTCAATTTGAGTGAAAATATGGGTCTCTGACAATGGAGGTCAAAAACCCGTATTACTTTCCGATTGTCGCGGCACGCGACTGTGGTCCCGGGCGCACCGCGCGCTTGGGCACTGCTGTGCAGCAGGCGCCGTGGCGTTGCATGCACCGACTATAGGGGCATGCTCCGCCTCCGGTCCCGCCTCCAGCCGGGACTACTTAAGCGAGCCGCCTCTGCCAGTCGGCGCACTTCGCTCCCTCCGGGAGGAGCGTTGTGCCGGGCAACGCGAGGAAGCTGGACGGCTCGGAGTGCCACTGGCACTCGGCAGTATGGTCCGGCATACTGTCCCGTCCTGTCGGAGCGCTGGCAAGCCAGCGTCCGCTACACCGGATGGACGCTGCCGGCTGCAGGCGCCAGCAGTGCGCCACTTACCGCCGACGACCCGATGGATGGACGACGCGATGGCTTGGTACCTCCAAGCCCGGCAGAGGATGAGAAGAATAGGTCGTCAACTTGTTGCCGCCAATATCCGCCAATAAATGTGAGTATGTTTAATTGTAGTTGTTGTAGTAGGGTTGTAGTTTGGGGAGCGCCAGGGCAGGGGCCCGACTAAGGCGCAATAGGCTTTTCTTGTGCTGTTATGTTGTGGGTTGCTAGCCGGGGCAAGGGAGCCCTCGGCCCTTGGGCTGGGAAAGCCCGGGCCGTCGGTGGGCCTTTGCCCCCGCGGGTTACCGCTTACCGCGACCCTTTAACCCCCCTTCCCTGGGTTAGGAACCCGTGACGCCCCGGGGAGCGGAGGCCATGCTTGCGGGAAACCAGCATGGTCCCCGGGAAGGACCCGTAGGATGACGTGTGCCTGGGAAAGGCCACGAGGGCCCCGAACCACCTCGATGCGTCGTGTTTGGAGGGTTAGGAGGGCGACCGCTCCCGAACCACGACACCGATCAACCTACCCTCCCCTTTAAAAAGCGAGAAAGTGTCGGGTGCAGACCATGCACCACAAGTGACGACGGCCTTCACAAAATGTTAATGTTTTCTGCCAATGAAATGATTAGCCTGTTGCAGTTGTATTCTATCGATTGTCACTAATTACAACTATCATTTACCAGAAATCAGCTATCACTATGAACAACTTCTAACCAGACACAAGATTATAAGTTCAGGAACATAGGGTGTATACCGTAACCTTCTCGACGTTGCACTGGGGCGCGCATTCTCACGTGTCATCGATTTTCTCGTCTTCTCTGCACCCTCTCAACGAAGAGAGAATGCGTCGAGCAGGCCCGCGCAGAGTACTGCCGCTTATGTAGAAGTGTGGGCAGGGTCAACCGTTACGTTGGACCGATATTGGAGCGACGTTGGACCGATGTTGACCGCTCTCCGCGCCGGCATTCACTCTCGCCACCCGCGAGCCGTCTGTGTCTCCGTGCGTACGTTCACTCTCGGCATTACTCTCGTCGTCGCGTTGGACTTTGTCCAACGGACGGTTGACCCTGGGTGGGGGACACACCGCAAGCGACTGTCGCCACACGTCGGATGAGGCGGCACCCCGCGGATCACCTCCCTGTGCTCGCGCGCGGAGCGCGCGCAGCGTTCAGCCTCTACCGCAGCGGCGAGGCGAACGCTGCGACGGTGTTGGCTTCGTCGCCGCAAGCGGCGAGCCGGAACGCTGCGACGGTGTTCGGCTTCGTCGCGCAAGCGGCGAGGCCGGACGCTGCGACGGTGTTCGGCTTCGCGCGCAAGCGGCGAGGCGAACGCTGCGACGTCGCTCCATTTTTGGGTTCGCTGCCCCGAACAGCAGGGGCGGCGTCGTTGACCGCTCTCACACTAGTGCTGGCATTGTGCACTGGAAAGCCTGCAACCGCGCTCTGACGCAAACGTGGGTTACGGTATACATCCTATGTTCCTTAACTTATAATCTTGTCCTAACCAGACTGACTTGGAGGCCGTCGTAAGTTGTGGTGTCTGGTCTGCACCCTATACTTTCTCGCTTTTTGAAGGGGAGGTTAATATTATGTATCAGCACATTCAGCTCACCAATCACATGTGGTGAAGAAATGTGGGGACAATCCTGTATTTGATGATCATTTCTCCTCATTCAAAGCTCACTTGAAATCAAATGCGAGCCGGGAGCGCAGCGAGAGAAAACGTGGGCGGAACGAAGGAAAAAGAAGAAAGGAACGCGCGGGTGTGTACTGGATAATGTGATTCCTTGAATTTGCACAAATTTCAATGATTTATAAATATCTTGCAGAATTTCGACAGCACAGAATAACTTTCTTGTGAATCACCTTCCAATGAGGAGCAAATAGTCATGCATGTTTAATCTACGGCATCACAAATTCTCATTATAGCTGCATTCTGTTGTATTCTCTAAATTTTCTTTGCAATATATATTGCCGTATGAGGACAATAAACGATTTTAAGCAGGCAATAGCTTACCTCACCAGCAGCTAGAACCTCTTTACTGTTGGGCTGGTATATCCGGAAAACTCGTTTGGACGTGGCTCTCCCCGAGCAAGCCTCCTTCACTGCTAGAAGGGAAGGGGTTTCGATTTCGGTCTTGTCGACGGTTTCTTTGCGTTTTTTCTTCACTGTCGTTCCACCTCCCATCTCTACACTCAATTTCAGGCGCCATAATGCCCAAACACGAGCCTGACTTTTGCCTTTAAGGACTAATAAGCCTAAAAGAAGGCAGGTGCGGGAGAAATGAAAATGGTTCTCTCCTCCTGGAGTGTCTCCTTCTCCTGAGTCCCATTTTCACAAAAATGAGATGTTTAATGCGTTTTCAAGTGTATTGCCCCAGAATGCCCCCGTATCTTGCGATAGCGCCAAAATCAGATTTGAAGGCGCATGCTATTGGTATTGGACACACGGGGCCTTCTGCGAACTTTGATTTTTATCAACAGTTTCGATTCTTCAACTGTCATGATGTTTACATAATTTTGGCTTTTGGCTATCTACGTCGCCGTCCTTTTCTGCGAAACAACGGGGGGGAGCATTCATTCTCCACTCTCGAACAGGAGGAGGAACGGGTCTTCTCAGCTTTCATCGGTTGCTATCACCTTGTAGAATATCATATCATTATCAAAGGCAAGATTGATGAATAAACTGATGAGGTAACTCCACTGAAATTCAAAAGTAGGGTTGAAGTGGACTGCCAAGAAAGAAGGAAAAAATCTTGAAATGCACAGAAAATACGAGCCTTTTGCTCGGGGAAGTCAAAAAGCCGGTAAGGAGAGGATAGATAATCAGTGTCAACCCTGCGCTGCGCAAATTTCAAAATTTTTACGACCCCTCCCTTGTAGAGAGTATCAGTACAACCACCCCCCCCCCTGTATTAGCTACTGTATTAGCTATTTATGTCCTTTTACATATTTCTATGCCCATCATCGATGTATGGGCCTTCATCATCATGGAAAAAAGTGGTGCGCAGTGGGAAGTCCGCGCGCTTTGCGTCGCTCACCAGGAAGGTCTTTCAGGGCGTGCCAAGCTTTTTGAAAACGGTCTTTTGCATGATATAGGGGCACATGCGGGAACCACAGAACCATGGTTAATTTTTCCAAAAAAGGGGTCCCTAGTTCGATTCCTCGTGGTGACAAATTTTTGCATTTCGAGTTGACGTTTCCAAAATTCGCGCAAAATGGAGTTAGCATGAATAATTAGTACCATATTCATGATTAGGACCGTCAGTAACCCTTACAAATAGACTTTGATTAAAAACTGGTGAAAAAGGTGTGACACCACAGTGGGGCTGCTTGGTGTCACACCTTCTTCACCATTTTTAATCAAAGTCTTTTTGTAAGGGTTACTGACGGTCCTAATCATGAATATGGTACTAATTATTCATGCTAACTCCATTTTGCGCGAATTTTGGAACGTCAACTCGAAATGCAAAAATTTGTCACCACGAGGAATCGAACTAGGGACCCCCTTTTCTATTCAAAAGACCGTTTTCAAAAAGCCTGGCACGCATTGAAAGACCTTCCTGGTCAGAGGATGGGAATCGAGGCAACATGGAATCGCACTCATAAAATAGAAGTATTTTCCGAATTTTTCCATGATATTAGGCATGGTTGTGATCGTAGAGACTTCTACTTTCAGAAAACTACCAAGTTTTTTTTCGAACTTCCAAATCACCCTTTTATAAACTCAAAAACTAAACCTTGCAGCAATTACGTTACGACACAGACCTCTTCATTCGAAAGGTTATATCTTTTTTCAGAAGCGGTTTCATGGAATGGGACACCAAAATTTAAAAACTCAAATAGTTTTCTTTCTAAAAAGTATTTGAAATGTTGTGGATGTTCAATATTTCAAAAAATCGTCCCGTTGTTCCGTTTTTTGTGCACACGCGAGTTTTCGACATTCAAACATTCATAACTTTCTTCATAATCAACTTTTTGCAGATGTCTAAGGCTAATTAGAAACTAGAAGATTAGCGCTTTCAAACAAGCACCTGACTTTTTCCAGCGATCACTCTCTCAAAAAATAGTCCCGTTGTTCCGTTTTGGGGTTTGTGGTCCGATTTTTGAGAAGGCGCGAGTTTTCGACATTCAAACGTTCATAACTTTCTTCATAATCAACTTTCTGTAGATTTTCACAGCTTATTAGAAACTATTAGGTTGTAAGGAAAGTTCTGGCCGTTTCGGACATTGAAGTTCAAATGTGCATATCTCGACTCAAACGCAACGTTTGCGATCGCAATAAAAACCTGTTGGATCTACTCTTCCTTGTGTTTGATCAATCCGTTCACTGGAACTACTGGAGAGCAAAAAAACGCGCTTTCTAAAGATATGCAACTCGTAGCAGTCTGCCGAAAACTTAGCCAGAAATAATGCCATGAACTTGAACTGTCGAAAACGGCCAGAACTTTCCTTACAACCTAACAGAAGAATAGCGCTTCCGAATCAGTGCTTAAACTTTTCCAAAAAATCACTCTTTCAAAAAATAGTCCCGTTGTTCCGTTTTTTTTCCCTTGATTTTTTTCAAGCCATTTTCCTGAACCGCGACTTTGCAATCTTCAAACCATAATTTCCTTCAAAATTCATATAATGAGAAGCGGTAAAAGTATTGAAGTCTACATGAAGAGTGCTTTACAACGTATGCAAAATTTTCCTGAAAGCTTTCTTCTGCCAGAATTTCTGAGGAGGTCCCTAGAAGTCAATTAAGCAAGTTCTAACTTTCTTCCACTTAGATTTGTTCTGAAACATCAAGATTCTTTTGAGGAAGTTTGTCTGCTTACGGCCGCTGACAGATAAGCGTTTTGAAGTGAAAACTCCTGCTCGGGGTACGCCGTGCACCTGTCTGTGGTTAGCAGTCGCACTAGCATTTGAAAGTCCTCCACTCCCCTGGAGACGGTGATAGTATCGCGATTGTAGTTGCGTTGTACTGTTACATGGAATCCTGTTTTCTCCATGCATTTCACCGCGGGTCCCTGTGTATACGATCCCCCCTTTCGTTCGGCCAAATACGACCCCTTCGGTGTTCTTTGCGCAAGGGGCGGTTGACCCTGAGCGCACGGAGCACAATCCCAGCCTGTGATCTGGTATCGCTCAAGAAATTCGAAGTCTCAAATGATCTTCTGCTGGTCTAGCATCAATGTCGTCCTCAAGGGTAAAGGCTTCGGCCTGGCCATCGAATATTTCGCGGAAGACAGTAAATGCGCTTCATAGGCATCAAATTCTTGATGTTGTGGGTTTGAAGGAAAGCCACATGCCTGGCTCACACCAAGAGGGTCGATCAAAGCCAACTTTTCGATTTGAGCTTATATTCCTCATTCCACACTGCGTTTTTGTATCCTTGGATTTTGACTGTTACAAGTTCCATTGATTTTGTTGAATTTTCTCACGTGGCTATTGCTCACGTCTTCAATAAATAAATAAATAAATCTTGTCCAGCAAGGGCTTACAGACCGAATTGTATTTTTCAGAAGTTACTGAAGAATGAAAGCTCTATTCGTGTTTCTTCTTATATTCGCCATAGTGATCGTAAATGCTAGTGCTATTAGTTGCCTATTTGGAAGGGGTGCGTGCATCGCGTCCTGCATTCTTCAGGTACTGTGCAATGCTTGAAACATGAGGTAGAAGATGCGATTGACATTTCTGAATAATTCCCTACATCTTGAAGAATTTCGAGTGCTTTTAGGTTCTGCAACTTCAATTTCAGAAATGCGGCACTGGCTACTGTGTAAATCGTCGCGGTCAATTGATTTGCACTTGCTCTCACTGTCGTACTGGCTGAACTTCAGGTTAGAGATAGAAAAATGCGCAACTGCTGAGTTGTCTCTACAACACCTTTGTTCGAAATAAAGCCTTTCGACTAGACCATGTACAACACACCTTATACTGGTCAGAGTACAGCCATTTCAATAGTGAAAACTCAACATCGGTTTAGGTTTTGTTGCAAGATTGGATCTCGGAGCTTTATTGTTCTATCTAGATTTTCTAGGATTTAAGATTAGCATCCGTTGAGGCCAAATCAGCCTGGGCAAAAAGGATTGATGAACTGGAAAAAAGGGCGCAATTTGACCATCAGTTAGAAAATGAGGTTATCCTGCGCGTTTTTGCTCTACATAGGTGCTCATGGCTAGCTTAGGAGCTTCCGTTCCTAGAGAACCAAATCAACACCTCCCAGTTAGTTTTGAGGGATGATCTTCTTACCAGAGCACATGGTCGATTTCCGTCTGTCTCCCTCCACTGCTGTAGGTGACCTTCTGAGTCTCCCTTTTCGCGAAGAACGTGCTGCAGATTGCCAGATCGTGGGCGTAGCCAGGTCCAGGACCCTCTCTCCCTCGGCGTTCCTCACTCCTATTCCTCTACCTCCGTGCACCCTTTCCAGGCCTCTTCTGTCACTGCCGACGTGACCATTCAGATCACCTGCTATGGTCAGGTAATCGCCTTCCGGAATCGATCTGATGGCTTCGTCAAGGCTCAGGTAGAACTCGTCCTTCTCACTCTCGGGGCATCCGGTCTGCGGTGCGTACACGGAGAGTATTGACCAGTACCCCTCCTTCGTGTCTATCCTCACAGCCATGATCCGATCGCTGATCCTGTTCACAGCGGAGACATAGTCCTTGAGCGACTCCGCTACCGCTATGGCCACACCGTTCCGCTTGGTGTCTTCCTCCATTGTAGTAGAGTTTGACACCTTCTCCGATTTCCCTGGCCTTGGCCCTTTCCATCGCGTCTCCTGAAGGCATAGGACTTGAATTTTTCTGCGCGTCATCAGATCAGCAACCTCTCGGGACCTTCCAGTTAGCGATCCTACGTTCAGTTCCAATTCGAACTAGCTTCTTTGGCCGAGGTACTGACCACAGAACTCGGGCGGGGGTTCTGCGCGCCACTTCCGGGTGACGTCCTAGCTTTATCACTGATTTTGGTGTGACTGGGGTCTTCATCAGCCGGCCTGTCAACCTGGGCCTGACGCTGGTACTAGAACCATTTTTGCAATTTTTGCAAGGCATGGTTTAGAGCCTCGGCAGGGATCGAACTCGCGGTTTTTCAGAGGTGCAGACATGAGTCTAACCTCTTAACCACTCGGCTATCCCTGCCTCGTGTCATCGCTGATAAAACTGAACTGAACTGGCGCGCCTTGGGCTACGAACAGGCTACATTTCGCTTTCCTTGACCTCTGACTACTGCTTTCACTGGCGCATGTACTTCTCCCTGTACAAACACTTTATCTTAAACACTCGCTTAAAGTGGTTCCATGTGTCTGTCATCTAGCAATGTATTGACAAGTACCGTTCTGTGGTCGAGGCGGGTGCATTTGTTCAGTGCTTTAGAAGCTATTCCAGGACATGGGTGTCGTGATGTCTCGGAACTCGTTGATCATTTGAAACCCTTGAAAATTCGTTGACAAGTTTCTGGAATGTTTCCAATTGAGGTGTTTCCAAGGTGCTCTTGCATACATGCAGAAAGCGATATATCCCTACTATGGCAGAATGCAGTCAAGAAATGGCACTATTTACCCTAAATACTACAGTCGTCTCCTCTGCCAGCTCCGCCTCTAAATCGATAGTCTGTGTCTGCGTATCGCTTGTCTCCGTGCTCTCTTCCACCGTGTTCGTCTTTTCTTCGATGGTAAATCATGAGCGTTAAATCAATAGCAAGCAGAGTAAAAAGGAGATGAGGGGTGATTTTGTGGCACTCCCTACGAATTTTTGTGTCTTCTTCTGCTGACGATCACACACTACTTCCAATCAATTAAAGGTTTTGTGTTGTCAATAGAACAGTGATTTATTCCAAGTCCCAAAGAACTCGGAACTTCTCTGGAGAAAAATCTGGAGGGAAAGCTGCTAGTCACTGCTTCAGACTTTACAATTGGATTTTCCGCTGATGAATCTCACGAAACGTCCAAGTTGTTGAGTCTGAAAACGGTTCAATATGAAAATGATTCAACCATCATAACTGTGGTTAATTACAGGTTTGGCTCCTTCAGAGCATCAGCATAAAAGACTACCAGAAAACAGCCCGTTGAACCATCGTATATTTCCCATTTTCCAGCTGAAAGCTTGCTTCGACTCTCAACAACGCTGAGATTTCTTACAGCGAGTCTGCTCCAGAAAGTGCTTTGATTTGCTTGCACACAAAGTTGATATGGAGTTTGATGTGGATGTAATCTACTCTTGAAGGAGGCGGGAGTGTAAAGGGGAGGTGGAAAAAAAGTCCCCAAAAAGTACCTGTCCTCGAAGTAAAATCTTTTGAGGTTGTGAAGGTAGTAGGATACGGAGAGTTTCGGTAGAATGGAGTGCGTCCTCCAATCCTCATTTGGGACCATTCGGTTTGAGTTTAGGCAAAAAATCAATTCCGGGCACTATCATAAGATACGGGACAGTGGTGGCAATGCATTTGAATAGCATAAAACACGTGCTTCTTGTTAAAAACAAGGCGAAGCTTTACAAGAATGCTGGACACGGTAACTGGTAGCGCAACTGCCCGGAAAGCGAGAGTTGCGGGTTTTAGTC
>MU871734.1:0-11110 GCA_036418205.1 Ostertagia ostertagi | reverse complement strand
TTCGAAGTACAAGGCAAGCGACCGCGAGGAGCCCCAAAGAAGAGGTGGAGAGACGTAATCAAGAAGGACCTAGTGAAGTCACGGCCACGCAGAAGATGCCCTGGACAGAGCAAAGTGGCGACGACTGACAAAGACAGCGGACCCTGCGACTGCGCGGGACTAACGCTAGGGAGAAGAAGAAGATTTTTCGGGGGTCTTGATGCGACCCCCCTCTGTGGAAGTGTGTGTTTGGGAACATTAACAATGCATATTGCCATAACTCGTAACTCATAACTTGCTGTCGTAACCATTGTGTCGTGACCAGGCGCTGACTAACGAATGCATCGGCGGCTGCGCACCTGGACCACGCCAGAACGTGGGAGTTGTCGGTGCCCACACACCCTCGCGGGGTTTACCTGTCGCGCTGAATGCTGCGACGCCTTGCCACGGGCAGTTAAGGCCTTACCCCCTAAGGAGCTACGTTTGTGCGCTGTCATATTGTACTACGATTGCGATGAAATAAAGATGGTTTTGACCACATAGAACTACACCTAGCGTTAGGACCGGTTTATGACTTAAACTATTCCGACAATAAATGATTAACTACGATGAGGAAGAAGATACATTATGTAAAAACATACAACTAAGCATACCTGATGGTAAGGAGAATAAGAAGAGAATAGATACCATGATCGACATGTTGCGTGTAAGTCCCAAGGGTTAGGGTCAGGACGACTGCGCTGGTCCACCGACTTATGCCGGGCAGATGGCTCTCCGGCGTAGACGAGACGAATGGGACCAACTGCGCTTGAATGGTCCAGCCGACTGACTTCGAGACGAACCGGCGTTGACGACTGCACTGACGACACTGACTTGAACCGACCGACTGCGCGCGTGACTGGCTTTTCCCGCGCTTCCAGTGCTTTCCATGCTTCGCGGTAAGACCGCATGCGACTTCGAATGGAGCGCGGTTTCATCCCGGCGCATATCGTAAACCCCAGGTCGTACGCAAGTCACGACACATTGTGACAATAGTTACGACAGCAAGTTATGAGTGATAACAATGATAAAAATGACAAGTGACAGCGAGTTTTGAAAAGTGGGTGCGTATAGATCGACCCACCCATCCGATCATAATGATCGTAAGGATCGGATGATCAGACGATCGATGCGGCAAAAACTGTGGAAAAGTTACTGGCCCTGAAGGCCATAAAACAATGAAGGTAATGAATTAGTCAAAACGAACGACTAATGTCGCGTATTGAATGTCGTGGAACCCGCGCCACACTGTCCTGACGATGGAGCGCGTTTGCGAGTATTCGTGAGAATTCAGGTACTTCGGAACGGTGAGGTATATTTGGAATCGATAAAGCTTCAGCTTTCTAATAGATGCTCAGTTTATCTTAAACGATGTGAAAGTTAATGTTTTGGGTAAGAGTTTCAATTAAATGTGCACCTTCCTCTTTCGAGAGTCGTAACTTCCTTCAAATTCGAAATTGTGCGACGGCTGTGCAGATTGGGATAACTCAAATTACTCTCTCTCTCCAAAATCACTAAACATCCCCTGAAGGTTCATTAAGTAAAAATTTAGCACGTTGGTACTTTTCTTCCGTGCAAATGCGAAGTTTCAACCTTCAAACATCATAACTTCTTTCAAAGTCATTTGTTTGGGAAGCTGAAGGTAGCATAGCAAATTTCAACGTTCATGCTTTCTGAAGGACATGAAACTTATTCAAAAAGTAATTCGAAAATTGGTCCCATTAGGACGTTTCTGAGCGTGTGGGGGGAGAAAGGGTTGTGGGACTATTTTTTATCGCGACTTATCATTTTTTTATTTTTTAAATTTTTTTATCGTTTTAGTCACAACTTCTACCAACTCCCATTAAAGCAACGCAGTTCCCAATACAAGTCCTTATCTTCGGATTATAATGGCGCAAATGATGCGCTGGCCCTAGTCAAGAAGATAAGGGGTGTCACTGCACAGAAAATCCACCTTAGAAAGTCGCTAGAAGGGACTTGAACGCTGCGGTTTTGGCCTATTTGCGGCAAGCTAGCTATGGGTACAGCGTGCTTGTGCGTACTGCTGGTCCTTGCGCGATTGTGTGCATGACTTCCGGCGCCTTTTAACCATCATGCTGCACTTTTTGATTGTCATACTTGCCTTGATCATTTAATATCGGTTTCTTTATTTGTACATATGGATATGTCTCTGTTTGTAATGGTGCATATGTGGCTACAGCAGCGTTTCTTTCTGGCACGAGTCCAGCAAATGACAGGCACAGTTTTCGCAATGCATGCAGTGACCTCTAGTTTCTAGTCTTGCCTTATCATTTTCAAGCACGTTTTTGTACTACGAGAAGTGGGAGACGTCGCAGAATCGTCGAGGATAAGTGCTGTAGTTGTTTCGAACGCTTTCTAGTTCGCGAGAAATCTGCGTCGAGGAAATGTCAAGGAAATTTTCGAAGCCACTCGAAAACTCTATTACTCCCTTCGCCGTAGTAGGGAACTTCTTTGAACACCTTCAAAATACTTCTGTACACGTCAGTTCGATGGAGTAAATTGAAAATGATACACTTCGCGCAGATCCGTTCCGTTGTTGTATGCGTCATGCTGAGAATAACCACTGGAGTTATTGGGAAGGTGTTTTGCCCTCACGACGCCTTGCTTAAGCACACCAAATGTGTGCGTAAGCACAAGTGTTTCCAGTTTAACTAATTAGGATAACTCTTGTGGTCATAGTGATGTCTGATCTTCCTTTATTCAAATCGCTTCCTTTCCAACCCGTTCTGATGAATGACAGCTTGCGGTGGCAGGATCTGATGATGCCAAGAAGGCTGCGAATCTGCCTGTTTTGAACTTTCAAGATGCTGTTCCTCCACTTATTGTTAGTTCTCGAAGCATATACGTCATTCTAGAGTAGATACTCGTCGCCCTTTCCCTCTTTTGCGGGACGCGGTGTCTTTCAATGCCATACGACTCTACGACCCAAACAAAACACTTTCATTGGAATTTAAATCCAGGCAGTTGGCCAAGCTTTATTTGTAACCTTAAACAACATTTCGGTGAGTAATTGACAGCATAAGTGCAGCAGCACGTTATGCTGTTCTGGTGAGCCTCCGTGATTAACCCCCACCTCTCCTCGGCGCAACACGGGCCCGTCGCGGATTCTTTGACGTTTATTCCTCTGCCCTTCACTCTTCCACCGCACTGCCGATCGGAACTATGTATGTTGCCTGACAGTGCACACTTGTCCAAACATGCAAAATGATAACGATTTTTTTCTCGGATAAGATGGAATTGATAACATTACGTTGAGGTACGAAAAATAGCAGGACATTGTAATTCAATTTCAACGTAGCATTTTCTGCAGCGGTAAGGTCCATGATCTCCTTGTCCGCCTTGCATTCCGCCTCTGAAGGTTATTCAATTACACCTGTAACGAGTCTGCTTCTCTCGATTTGTTAATGCTCTTGACATGCACCCCATCACCAGTTAGCAGTAGGACATAACAATTCATTACTAGAGAAGATGCTCGGAAAGAAGTCCTCCGGCGGCGATACAGGCTTCAAGTCTCTTCTCAACTGACATCACCGTGGGCCGCAAGCAGTTTTCGTCGAGTTACTTCAACGCTTCCTCCTAGGAAGCCTTCAGGAAGTCAAACTTCGATGTTGCCTAGGAGGCATCTTCTGCTGCAGAAGCCCCACACCGCAAAATCCATTGGGTACAATCGGATGAGTTAGATGCCAAACATCTGGTACTAAAACACGTCACCTCCGAACTGGCGGCACAGAGCCACCAGCCGTAGATTTTGCGCCCATGAAGAGGGAGCTAGCCTGCTGAAGAAGGGACTGAATTTGCCTGGGGCCGACAGCGAGGGTTCATGGAACGAGCCACTGCCGAGGGAGGCCATTTCGAGCACCTTCTTCAGTGATGCATGGATATGTTTTACTGTATATAAAAATAAACTTCTGAATATGTAATAGTTTCTCTTTGCAAAAATATGGTCAATAAACCATGCGCCAATATTTAGTAGCCACCCTGTAGAGAACATAGCAGATCCATCTGTTGCATAGTCCCGCCACTAATCTCAGTACCCCTCCGGCAGCTACGTGATGAGGAAGTCTTGCATTTGCGATAAGATAAAAATTGAGAGGTGTGCTTTTGAATTTTTCTACATCGCTACGGTTTTCAGAAAAGCGGTGTGTAGACAGAACATCGAATTCGGAACGCAGAATGGTAGAATTCTTCCCAGTTGACAAGAAGGTGGGACACAAAATTCTCTTTTAGTGTGAATATGTTCGGAATTCATTTACCATGACTACAGTGTGGTAGTGGGTAGACCTCGTCTCCTCCGAATCCATAAAGATGAATACTCACACATCATCAAGGAAGATCCACGACCAACTGCCAAATCAAATTGCGATTTCCGTTGGTTTCATTCAGGAGGCCCGGCCGTGCCGCCATTTGTGTCCTCTGCTGTTGTGGGTGTTGAGGCATTACTCCTCATGTCAGACATTTGCCGTTCCACTCAAAAACGTAGCTATCCACCTTACCGGGAAACTTGCTGGAGAGAAAGCTCACTGGAGTACTACCGTGAAGCACGCTCTGGATAGACACGTCACACGCTCTGCGCCGCCGCGAAACAGTGACAGTTGCTGGCATAACGTGTGAAAAGTCACCTATTGGGACTAAATGATTCGTCAGCAACTAGCCCAGCACTTCGAATTAGTGCGGTCCCACGCGGTCGGGCAAAGAGTTGTGGATGCCGACTGTCTGACTAACTCGTCTAAAAAAAATTGAAGAATAACACAGTCCTGAACCTTAGCAAAGGATCCCCGTTGAAATAAAAGAAGGGAGGGGCAGACGAGTTGTACAACTTGGCATGCTCCACGCCTGCTCCACGGCTCATGTTGTGGCGTTCTAAAGCAGCGGGGCCAGACGAGGCCACCCAGATCGAACTTGTGAAGTCACAAACTTCGATTATGAGTTGACTGATAATGAAAAAAACCCAAAGGAAAACCGTCGATGAGCCCCAAAACGAACGAACGAATTTCCCTTGAAAAAGGAAAGGGGCGGGGCCAGACGAGTTGTACGAACTTGCCTGCTCCACGGCTCAACTAACCCGCGCGTATTTGAATTAGCCGCTACGCCGTAATCCACGTTGCGTGTCATGGGGTGTGCGCTACGTAACTCGTCCAAATGCTAAGATTAGTCGCCAAATGCTGACTTTGTAAGACCCTAGCGCCATTGTCGCGCACTTTCGAGCCGCGACAACGGCACATCTGTGATACTCGTGGGCTGCTATCTCACATACTGAATACGACTACTTCGACACGACGAGAGGTGGGGTGTTGCCCCCTACCAGATACAGTCCTCGGGCAAGAGAACTGGAAGCTTTTTTGAAATGTTGAGAAAGTCAGTGTCTTTCTTTGTAAACCCTTAGGGGTTCGCAATTATGCTGGAATTGATTGAAAGTCCGTTCTTCAATCTCGTTTTTTATTTACTACTATGTACATTCTGCACGCTGGACTTCGAGTATGAATGCCAGCAGTACATCATAATCAAGTATTTGTAGCAGCGAGGTCTCTTGCTCGTTCGCTCACCGCCGCCCTGACACCACAGTGGCGTCACCAACACACGTCCGCGTTGCACCGCCGATGAGTTTCTCACGGTCTATATATGAAGAAAAAATGCAATAAATAGGATATTGAAAGAGAAAGATGAGTATGAAGATAGTGTCCAAGTAGACAATAGGTTGCTCTTTTGCGACAGAAGGGACACTTCTAGATGCGAAGCAAAGCGCGGAGGATATTTCCAACCGCCTTTCCAAAAGGCTCACCGCCACATGGATACGGTGATAACAGCAATGCATCTATGAAACTGTTACCGGGACCGTCCGAACTATTTCCTCGTAAACTTTGCACCGGCAAGGCAACACCTGGTGCTCCTGAATAAATTGACGAAAGGAATGTTCTCGCACTGATTCTCCCAATTTTTTTCATCCACGCATGATTTGGCACGCTTGCTTTCCTTGAGTGCAGAGTGAGAGTTAGCAACGTGAACCATTCCCGAATGATCCACCTTTCTCTGGTCTCTTTTTTTTCCTTTATTGCAAATATCATAATTTCTCTGGGCTCCTGAAGAAGCACAAACTCCGGAAATTTCCACGTTAGCCCGTGCAATCATCGGTCTTGAAGGAAAGCAGTCCAAGGCAATTGCTTTGACGTGGGGATATTTTTCAAGGACAGAAGATTGATCTAAATACCTGACGTCCCTGCACATATTCCGTGTAGTGGGTCTTCTGACCGATTCTCGTGTTCAATGTATCTCCTAGCCGGATGTCTTGTTATTGGGAAGGGATTGTTTTTCACTAGCGTGCCTTTATGCGCTGATAGCAAGTCATTCATTAGACGCTGCGAAACAAAGAACTAGATTATGAGGTTGGCATTTCGGAGGAAAGGCACGGTCTGGCTGAACCTTCTGTGAAGCGCCAGAGCATATAAGAATCCTATTTACCTTGCTATGTTTACAAAGGAAAGCAAAGAAGAATGGGGTGATCTTTTGCGGATCACCTTACTAACCTTTTTCCATGCAGGATGTATTCTCCTGTGAGTAGCACGGACTGCAATTCCAACAGTGTGGACCTAACCACACACAAAAAATGCTGGCATCATTTGATGTCTACTGACAAAAAGCTATTTGCTATTAGGACTTGGGTAAATTTGCATCATCAGGGCGATAGGCAGCTATTCTTTCGCGCCAGGGAAGGAGATTGAAGGACGAATTCACGATAAGAGTGGAGGTTGAAGAAGTGGAAAATGGTCTAGTTGAGAACAGAAGGACCTTTGAGGTGCTAACAACGTGCAACTGGCGGCAAAAGATTTGACCTCGGCGCTCCGGCATAGCTGAATCTTGGCGTAGTGTGTAAGCTCCCCGACCATTAATCACCAGGGACGGTAGCAAAGTACCCTTAACTCGCAATCAGAAGTAACGATCGGAGATTCTAAGCAAAGAATAAAGAATGGAGAGTGCGATCCAGCCCAGATCAAGCAAGAGCTTCCTACTTTAGATTTCAGACGACAAAATATCAGGAAACGAATAAATAAAAAAAAAAGGTTGCAAAAGTACCTGAAGATTATGGATCGCAGCTGCATTCTTTGATTCCTAACAGGTTGAGCTGGTCAGAGAAGAAAAAAGAGCACGGGATTGAAGAGGCGCAGTCACCACGTCTGACACGTATGACCCTCCAGTAAAAAGTCCTTCGGAGTACTTTTTACTCGTGGGTCAACGTGGCGTCTGCGCCTCCTCGACCTCACACTATTTCTTTTCTCTGCCTAATTACGAATTAGGTTTACAAGTTAACTCTCTAACTACTAATTAAAATGGTTTTTTTGGTTATGATCTAACTGTAGGTTAAACAAGACTTAATGTGTTGAGAAGCGCTCTGAACCTGTTATCTAAACTGACTTTGGTCTGAGCTAATCTCGACACGTTAAGTCTGAATTAATGAAGGTTTGCTACCGTCCCAGGTTTTACGTGGCGAGTGATTAGATAGCAGAGAAAGCGTAGTGTTGGAGAGGGCACAAAGATGAGAGGTCGCATCAATGCGCAAATCAACGGGCAAGGAAGGGGTCCCATTTCTCAGGTTCTGGGCCATTTTCCTCAGTTTTTTCTTCTTTCCTGCATCACTGACCATCTCTAACTGAATTTGAAGTGGGTTCTTTTTCAGCGTTAATTCGTCCTTTAAATTCAGCTCGCCTGACTTGCTTTGATGCGCCAACTCTTTCACCCTAACTTTTTGATTTTATGTTGAGAAGAAAGGGAGAAAGAAGGGTTAATCGAAGAAGAAATGTCACGGAAAAGTATCCCGGACTTCAGCCAGCATGATTTTCACATACTACGGTTGGTCAGGACTTTGCGAATGATGACGCCGGCCTGCATTTGACGATATGCGAGTTTAAAGCAACAGTTCAGGGAGGGTCCGAAAATTTCAATGCCACTACTACTGAGGGATACACGAGCCCTAGTGAAGAACATATGCAGTGGAAATAATAAACGAACTTACCTCAGAAACTCAAAAACAGGGTGGAAAGTCCCTCAAACATGGGTGTTCTTGGGGATTTCCCCAATCCCGCCCCCTTGCCGGCCGTCATTGGACGCGTCTACAGGGAAAATTTGATTGAAAAATGGAGCGCGTTTACAGCGGGCACGTTCAGACAACTCGTCCAACGTGCGTCTTTATCCATTGCTGAGCGGCAGAGGGAGAGTACCTGTCTAAGACCCTCCCCGACGTTTTTTTCCAGTTTTTCATACATTAATCGTCTGGTTTTCATCTACAACTTCATTATTGGTGGTTTTTTCCCGCGAAACCGTTCCTGAACTGTTGCTTTAAGAAACGCTGGGACGTGCGGCGATGCTTCGCCGTGCCGCCAAGCGTGGGTCGCCTGATCGACATCTATGAAAAACTCGGCCTCACACGTTTGCCTTTCATGGAATCTAGACTTTTTGTCCGAGAGGAGACCGAAGTTCCACGATTTTATGCATTTTTTGATTTCTATTTTATTCTTTCTATGGGTGGTTTTCCAGTGCCCCTCGGAAGTCTCGTGTATTGTGCTATGATTCTGATTCCAATTAACTTTTAAGAGATACTAATGTTTCAGCAATGTGTCTTGAATACATGTCAATCGTTTGCCGTATGGGGCTATCATTGTTGCGGCGCAGCCTTGAATGAGTGCTGTGGAAACATAACTGTAAGGAAAATTTTATTTGAGCAGCAAAGTATTTACCCTATTTTTACAGCATAAAAATGAGGAATTATTGGGTATAAGGCAGGGATAAGTGACGCCAGGCGTGGCGGTCTATGGATCTAATCCCGCCGTGGTCGGGCCAATTCCCCGTCATCTGTTTGAGGTTGCCCTAACCTGGAATTGACTGAGAAGGTCAGAGTTGTCAGCTGGAACCTGCACACAGTAATGTAAGGCCGAATGGTGCAGTTAGATGCTGTCTAGAATTGTTAGACAGTGGCATGGCACGGTCTCCACAGACTTCTTCTAACGTGGAGCTCGGCGTTCAGCGTTTGTAGTGATGTCTGGAGCTCCGCGTGGCCCCTAATCACAGTAATCTCCATCTTTCTTTATGCTCATTCAACTCCCCTCAGAATACTTAGTCCCAATAAGACACAAAGCGTGTGCTTTTTCGGCTACCTTTTTGTTTGTCAACTGCTGTTTTTGGCTAAAGTTCGCCTTGCGAATACACAAGATGCTGGTTGTTGAACAAAACTTCGCCCGCAGGGGGCTGAAACCCGCACCTCTTTTAAAAACCTTCGCCTCAACACGTTTTACGTGTGAGTGCTGAAAGCTATGGTACGTATACCATGAAAAGCTTAGTTGGGATGAAATGGATAATTCGAAATACGTGCCACGCCGCTCCACCCTTTTCGAAGCGCGAACATATTTCTCTGCGCACTTATGCCTGAATGTCGTTTAACCCCTGCTCACTTATTCCCATTTTCGTGCCAAACCTAATCGGTCTGAACTTCAGATTCTTCGGGATGGGTCGTGATAGGTCCTGTCTTCGCCATTCTTGCCATTCTCGCGCCATATCTTGCATTGTATGTAAATGATAGCCTTCTTCACTATTCATGTGTTTGTTTCGTGTTGCTTTACAAATAAAACTTTAAATGCTTCCTGACCTGCACATGTCAACAATGGCCCGTTAGGGGCCCCCACTTTGTGTTGAAACGATTTCGTAGAGAGAATCCTTGGCCCTAAGTAAAAACGCCTGCTTAGCCTAGAAACAGAGGGTGACAGTCTTTCATGGCCCGAGGCTCAAAGCCGCCACTTTTTGAGTTTCCACTTCTGCACAGCTATTTTTCTAATCTGTATCTTCTCGAGCTCAATGTCTGACAAGCAGGTGGTCAACCGTGTCGCCTGTATCATCCGTACGAGGGGATCGCATTTGTGGATGATTTTGGGAAAGGGGTCTCATTTAGGGGTGGCAGCGGGATTAGTGATTTGTTGAGTGGAGGTTGGAGGTGAGGGTGAAGCGATTTAGATCGGTAGGGTATTTTGGAGGATGTAATTGGTGTACAGCTTGGCTACCTTTACCCTTCTCTCCTCCTTGCCCCCCCCCCCCTCCCGCTCGCTCGACGTCTTTTTGGAGGAGAAGTGGGCGGAGCTGGTGCTGTGTCGACAATTTTATAGAAACAGTCATGACGGCGAGGGGGTCGGAGGTGGGGGGGGGTTAGGCTAGGCAGGGGTTGTACTGGGGGGCCTCCTCAATCTTATGGCAGTGGTGGAAGGTCGCATCAACCCCCTCACCCCCAAGAGGGGGAGGGGTCGCGAAATTTTTGAAAATCCGCAACCCTGAACAAAGGTTGAGCTCGAGGCGCATTTCGAGACTATTCAAATGGAATTCAAACTCCGTTGTTCGATTCCTCCGAAGCAAATTAATGATTAAGTGTTAGTGAGTGTGACGTTCAATTAGGAGCTATGGAACAAAGCGCACCAGAACCGGATCGGAGGAAGCGCCCACTACCTGTTCTCGGGTCGTGTATCCGTATGCTGGTCTCCAACACTTATCCCTTTTGTCTTCAATCCCTTCTTCATCGTTTTGACGCCCTGTAAACTGCACTTTCACCTACGCCAATCATTTTGATATGTGCTTTTCCTGATTCATTCGTTTATACCAGAAAACCGTATCGCTATCAGCTCGCTTCGGCTTTGTGATTTCTTGCTTTTGGGGCTATAGGTGTTCATACAGGTGTACATCAATTATCACTGACTAATTTTATCTTCCAGCTTATTTGCGTTTATTCTTTGTGTGTGTTTTATACAATCCTTCAATTAATTAGTTTTGCAAACCAAATTTTTTGTGTCTGTAATCCTGTGGGAAAAAACTGTGTAAAATCACTCGAACTCACCGTGCCAGGATTCTCTCACCTACCTTTTCAGTCATACCACTGAGACATGAAGGCGTAGCTAACAAGTGCAATATGCTGCGTCAAGAGGGAGACAAGTCATTGTTTTTATTCTTCTGGACCAAGTTATTGTCAGCTTGAACGGTGGAAATGTAGTTCAGGGGGAGGTGGACCACCCATAAGATCGAAGTTGCTGGAAGCACTTATATCTAA
>MU871732.1:5831-21671 GCA_036418205.1 Ostertagia ostertagi | reverse complement strand
TTTATTGAGTATTTGAGTTAATTAAGGTTTAATACAAATTAAACTTTTTTATAGCTAATTAGATTTATCTAACATATAATTACAGTTTTTTATGAAAAAGTGAAAGAGTTTGTTTATTATTCAATGAATTTGTATAGAAAATTGAACTCACCTCTTGTCCTGCCTCCTCGAATAGTAGATAGATATAAAATGAGAGGCTAGTCTTGATATAACGTGTGAAAGTTTTATCATTGTTTATCATTCTCTACCGATGCATATTCATTTCCTTTTCAAGGGTCATCAAGTTTTCGAAGAAACTCTAGTAAATCGTCCATTTTTAGTTCATATTTATATTTTATAAAAGTGTTTTTAGCAGAGCACTTTATCAGATTGATAATAAAGATATCTGTACTATATCCAGATTCGTTTAATTGGTTTCTAGTATATTTTAACCTACTTATGAAATCCTTTTTATTGGAGCATGTTCGAGCTATTCTTAAAATTTCGGAATAAATCGTATTGTGTTTAATGTGACACGAAATATTTGTTGTTGAGTTTGGAAAGCGTTTTATGTTGAAGTTGAAATAGTCCGTCTTATTATACATTTTTGTCTGTATTTTATTTAGATCTATATTGATTTCTAGATCTAAATAATTACATCTATATTCGTCAGTGTGTGTAACTTCCAATTTCAAAATATTTTCGTATATTTGGTTTAGTTTATCTAGAACAGTTTGTGTATCTAGATTGTGTACTACAAGGATATCATCCATATATCTGAAAGGTCTAAATTGTAGGTTTTTTGTACTGTTATGAGTAAGTGAATAGATATATTCAAAGTATGATAATGTGAGATCAGCTAATAGAGGGCTAACATTGCTACCTTGTGGTACTCCCGTTTTCTGTACAAAGAGGTATTCTGCAAATTTACAATAGCTGTTTTTCAAAAGATAATCCAAAAGGTAGACTATATCTGAAATTGTGTAATAATTGAAGTTCTTATAAGATGTGTTATTAGTGTAAAAAGTTTTCCGTTCATTGTGTGCAATGTACTTTTTGTTGCTATTTTTGTAACATATTTTTAATATTTCTCTAACATTTTTTATAATATGAGAATGTGGTAGGTTGGTGAACATATTCGTAAAGTCCGCCGAAAAAAGTTTCATGTTATCCATGCGTATGTTTTGGAGTTGTTCGCTAATGTTTATGTTATTGATTGCCCAATAGCCTATGAATTGAGTGTTTCTGTTCTTAATAGTATTGTTGTAGTTAAGAAAGTGCGTTCGTATGAAAGTTAAAAGTTTCGTGAGTTCGATAGATAATGGTTTTAGGCTACTATTTTTGGCACCTGTTATAAATCGGAATTTGATAGGTGATTTATGTAATTTAGGTATGGCGTAAATTATTGGTACATTCATATTAGACAAGTTTTTAATGTTGTTATTGTTATTGAAACTCTTGTGTTTTTCAATTATGTCGTTTTGGGTTGTTGAGTTTATATAAGTGTATGTATTATTAGTGTTGTTGATATTCAGTTGTAGGTTGTTGCACTCG
Organism: Ostertagia ostertagi; assembly: GCA_036418205.1. NCBI lineage: Eukaryota > Metazoa > Nematoda > Chromadorea > Rhabditida > Trichostrongylidae > Ostertagia > Ostertagia ostertagi. The sequence goes on along the minus strand of MU871732.1, from coordinate 20,138 downwards.
ATACCCATTTCACTTATAATGCTATTAATGTATAGTTTTTTGCATATAATTCCATAATTACCGCTTGCTTTGTCTAGAGGGCAAATTATAAAAGATTCGTGAAGCTTTTTAATCTCTTTTGTGATGTGTTTGTCACACATGTTGGTGTTGTTAAGCCATTGTGAATAGAGCTTAGGTTTCAATGTTTTTTGTATTCTCGATTTGATATTGTCATGTATTTCCCTTAATATGGATTCACTTAGTTTATATCTGTTTTTTACTATGTCTACATAAGTGTTAGTTGTTTCCTCTATCCAACTTCTTATGGATCTTTTTGATACGTTCGTGGGAGTTCTGTATTTACATCCTTTGTCTAGCAGGTTTCTGATATATTTGTTGTTAATAATTTCAGTATTTCCTGTTATTATATGTTTATGAGATTTATCTATATATTTCTCGTATTGCTTGGATTCGCAAATGCATTGAGAGTCCAGAATTCTGACCACTTCGTTATTTGTAATGTGTTTGAGTGTTTCATTGTAATTGAAAAGTGATTGTGACACTGGGTTGTCATATTTATATACAATAGGTAAAGGGGTATATACTTTCAATTAATTCTCCAAGTAATAACCACAAACGAGTGCATGGCGCACCTTAACGCAGAAGATTCTGCTGAAGGAAAGTCTACAATATATTTGATTGTTCACGTAAACTATTGCTCTACCAATGTCTTCAACCTGTAAGTTAGTTAGTAAAAGAGTGACTACTTGGGAAAATTGACTTCTGAAGACTCACAACAAAAAATTGCAAAAACATTGTTTTTCAGCAACTTCCCGAAAAAGGTTGTTAAAAAAAACTTGTATTACGTCATGTCATGATCACCATCCAATAAAATTGAGTTTAGAGAGAGTTTTAATCTATTTGAATATTGAAAAGAGGTAATCGTGAAATCAGGGGTTAAAATGGAAGTAAAATTAATACATGGAAAAGGAAGAAAAAAGAAAAAGAAATCAAAATAATGAAGCTAGGAGAGCAGCTCCGAAAACCTATGAAACAAAAAACGGTCCAACGGAACAATTTTCTGAAATGGTCAATTCGGAAACAAGGTCACGTTTATTGGAAAGCTTTATTATAACCTTCTAGTTTTTTTTCAGATGGTGAGAATTGCAAAAAGTTAAATTTGAGGGAATCATATAGTCAAAACGGTGGTGATGTCCGTTCCTCCAAGGGGTGCCACTGGGAAACTGCTCACTTTTGTGAGCTGAGCCGACCACGGACATTCGAATGCAGGCGACAGGCCCCCGTGACAGGCCGGCCTACGAACACCCACGTCACATCACAATGTCAATGTCGCTACATGAATCTCGAGATAATGCTACGGCGTCCGCGGGAGCCGACGCGCACTCGCAAAGCCCGGCGAGTGTGAAAAGTATGCGAGGGTCTCCGGTGCAAGGACGGCATCGGGGGCAACTAGGCTAGTCCAAAAGTCCCGCAACGTATGGAAGACTCGCGTTGCGACGTTAAATGTTGGCACGTTAACGGGCGCTCGCACGAGTTAGCAGAAGCTCTAGAGCGCCGAAGAATTGATTTCTGTGCCGTGCAGGAAACGAGGTGGTCCTGCTGCAAGTCGAGGGACATTGGCCGCGGCTTCAAAGCCGTTCTCTGTGGCGGTCCCAGAACCACCAATGGCGTCGGGATGATTGTCTCTGAACGCTTTCGTGATTCGATAGTAAACGTGGAGCGCTTCGACGACCGTTTAATGAAGATCATTGTCGTCATGGAACATCAAAAATACCATTTCTTCTCTGCGTACGCTCCGCAGACTGGATGCTCCGAGCAAAACAAGGACAAGTTCTGGAACCTGCTTGATGAGAAGACAGCTGAGGTACCGTCACAAGAAGCCATAATTGTTGCCGGTGACCTCAATGGCCACGTGGGCGCTACGAAAGACGGTTATAGCTGTCATGGTGGTTTTGGTTATGGGTCACGTAATACTGATGGCGAACGAATTCTTGAATATGCAGACTCGCATAATCTCGCCATAGTAAACACGAAATTTCGAAAACGTGACTCACATCTTATCACATTCTATAGCGGTAAAACCAGAACACAAATCGATTTCGTCCTTGTTAGGCACCGTGATCAAGGGCTCGTAACGGACGCAAAAGTAGTACCTTATGAAACGGTCGTCACACAACACCGACCATTGATTTGTACGCTAAAAATCGCCCCACCGAGACCGAAACTAGCCGAAAGATGTGGGCCAGCGAGAATCAAGTGGTGGCGACTGAAGGAGAAAGAAGCGGCCGTCGTTTCCCGCATTCGATTACCAGCGGTAACGACTGTCGACGAAACTTGGAAAGGTGCTGCCGAAGCGATCACCCAGGTTGCGCGATCCGAGCTCGGCATGACGAAGCCTGGACGGAGAAAATTGATAAGCAAACATGGCTGTGGACGGATCAAGTCAGAGAGAAAGTGCGAGAGAAGAAAAGCGCTACCACGCTTTTCTTTCGGAGAAGACAGCCGGTTGCTGGCAGCGCTATCAGATAGCGAAGAAAGAGGCAAAGAAGGCCGTTGCTTCTGCGAAAGCAGCTCATTTTGCCGATCTCAATGAGAAACTCGAGTCGCGCGATGGTGAACGGTACATTTACCGACTCGCAAAGACCCGCTATCGCCAGACCGAGGATATAGAAAAGTTCTTCGGCATAAATGATGCGAATGGTCACCTTCTGACGGACCGCGAGAAAGCATTGAAGCGATGGTGTGAATACTTCGAGAACATCTCAACAGTCGAATTTGCTCATCCCGCCATCCCTTGCGCTCCGCCAGTACACGGCCCCGTTCAGAAGATAACCATGGAGGAGACCATTACGGCATGAAGAAGATGAAATCAGGCAAAGCAACTGGTCCTGACGACTTAGCGGCGGACTTGTGGAAATCAAAGTGCTGGAATCCTGCAGAATGGTTGACGGAGTTCTTCAACCAGGTCGTTGCAGAGAAGAAGGTGCCTGAGAGCTGGCAACAGAGCACGACGATTCCAATCTGGAAGAAAAAGGGCAGTCCTGCGGACTGCACTAGCTACCGTCCAATTCGCCTGCTCTCGCATAGCATGAAAATCTTTGAGCGAATTGTAGACAGTCGTATCCGTGACATCGTCGAGCTGACCACCAACCAGTGTGGTTTTGTTGCTGGTTGCAGCACCATCGATGCCATACACGCCGCTCGCCTTCTGCTAGAAAAGCATCGCGAAAAACAAAAGCCGATACATCTTGCCTTTCTAGACTTGGAGAAGGCTTTCGATCGCGTTCCACGTGACGTTATATGGTATGCTTTACGACAGCATGGCGTTCCCGAAGAGCTTATTGAGTGGGTGCGCATCCTGTACTCGAGTCCAAAGAGCCGAGTGCAAACGGCAGCAGGCACATCGACGGATTTTCCCATCTCTGTCGGAGTACACCAAGGCTCTGCGTTATCCCCACTCCTATTTGTTGTCGTCATGGATGCCATTACAAAAGATCTCCAGAAGCCGGTACCATGGACGCTTCTTTATGCTGATGACGTGATGCTCGCTAGCGAAGATAAAAGCACGCTTGAGCAACAGGTGCAAACCTGGTCCGACCGTCTAGCTATGTTCGGACTCAGGTTGAATGTCAAAAAGACAGAGTACTTGACCACCGATCCGAGTGAGCCAGGCTCTATTAAGATCAATGGTACTGAGCTCACACGTACAACAACATTCAAGTATCTTGGATCAGCAATTGCGTCTGACGGCAGCCTGGTTCTGAAACGAATTCTCGCGTGAATGCAGCCTGGTTGAAATGGCGCTCGATGACTGGCGTTCTCTGCGATAAGAACATACCTGAGCGTCTCAAATCCAAGATCTATAGAACCGTCATCCGGCCGGTCGCCATTTACGGTGCTGAGTGCTGGCCTGCGACCAAAGAAGTTGAAGCCCGTCTCGGTGTGATGGAGACAAAGATGCTCCGCTGGACAAGCCCGTCTCCGATGGTATGGACATGTTCTTCGCGCGAATGAGGACAGTGTCCGTAAGATCGGTCTCAACCTTGACGTGCCGGAAAGCGGCCTAGAGGACGCCCGAAGCAGCGATGGCTCGACACGTTGCACGAAGACTTGAAGAGCGTTAACATCCACCCCGATCAAGCATTTAATCGGGAAAAGTGGCGTCAACACATCAGAAAAGCGGACCCCGCCTACAAGCGGGACAGACGCTAAAGAATAAGAAGAAGAAGATTATAGTCATTAAGCCAGAAAAAACCCGTCGTGCAAAAAAAAGGTTTAACGGGGTAAATTTACTGATCGGATATTTCTTATAGAGAAGGCAATCTACAGCTGCTAAATTTTTTTTACCACTCCTCACACTTTCTTGTATGAAAAATGTCATGACCCTTCAAGTGGAAAAGTGTGCGTTTCTGTAAATTCGTGATTCTCTACTTAGCCAACGAGAGAAGCCTTGCTGGTTATGGAGTATCATCCTCTATACATTGATTATGGAGCATCATCTGCAAGAGATAGATCCGTCGTACCCTCAGTTCTCTCTTCTGTAGTCCGACATGTCATCAAGTCGGAAGAATCGTACAGCACCCGTAATCTGTAAACTATTCACCGAGTCATCCCAACAGGATCGGCAGAATACTAGATGAAGGACAGCCATGCGAGCAAGCAGGGTTCCGAAGAGGGTTCAGCACGATCGACCATATCCACACGGTTACAAGACTCATTGAAGTTTCACGAGAGTACAAGATGCCGCTTTGTCTCACGTTCATCGACTTGAAGAAGGCCTTCGACTCTGTGAGAGACAGAAGCGGTCATCGAAGCCTTGGGCAACCAGGGCGTTCCTACCCACTACATAGAGATTCTTCGTGAGCTCTACAGCAATTTTTCGACCAGACATTTGCCATTCACTTCTTTCTATTACCGAATGCTCCAGCTACGTGTACCTAGGTCGGGAAATCAATATGATGAACGACCTAGCTCCAGAGCTGAGCAGGAGGAAACGAGCGGCTTGGGGAGCGTACAAGAACATCGAGGGAGTAGTGAAGAAGACGAAGAACATCCGGCTCCGTGCCCACCTCTTCGATTCCGCTGTCCTTCCTGCCCTAACCTACGCCTCAGAGACTTGGACTCTGCGCAGGCAGGACGAGCATGCGGTCAGCGTTATCCAACGCGCTGTCGAGAGGACGATGCTAGGAGTAACCCTATACACGCAAGTGCAGAGGGGAATCCGGAGTGCCGAACTACGCCAACGATCGAAGATCAGGGACGCTGCCGTTTTCGCCAAGGAATCGAAGATAAGGTGGGCCGGACACGTCATGCGATTTTGCGATGACCGTTGGACCAGAGCGGTTACCGACTGGATCCCTCGGGACGTCAAACGAACACCTGGACGACCGCCGGCCCGATGGTCAGACTTCTTCACGAAAGCTCTGAACGAAAGGAATGATGGACTCCGTGTCCCTCGAGCGAGGAGGGTCCACTGGACAACTCTTGCACGCGACAGGGACGAATGGAGACATTGTCGCCGCCCGCACGAGCAATTCGATGATCAACGGGACGATGGGTGACAGAGATAACCAACAAGGTTTCAAAGAACACAATCCCAACAGTATTCTGAAGCTGGTAGCCTCGCAGATTATAAATCCACTTAACTTCTTGAAAAATATTGGTAACGAATTGAATTGCACGCATTTAAAAATTTGTAATCTGTGTTATGTTATCCTCGCCCAGGCGGGGGAAAGATTGCTGCCCCAGGGAATGCAAGCGGGACGCGCCGTCCTTCAATTTCGTACACCTCTGCAGTAGACCTCTCATGGCTTGAATGCGCATGCACTGTTTGCAATTCAAACCTTAACGAATATTATTTTTATTTATTTTCTGACATGTGCTTGTGTATCGAAATGGAAATATTTTTTTGTGATTCTAAAAGCCAAGCAGTGAAAGCTCATTATCTTTCCAGGCAAACGCCATCCAAACTAAGACAATCCTGTTCAGTTACTAATGACTTGTGTTCGTATTCAGACTATGCGTCTTGTATTTTCTATAGATTGCACTTAAAGGATAAAGGATAAAGCATTTGCCGTTGATCAATCCCTTTTGGGATGCGGCACGCATTCTACTTCCATTTGTACATTCGCAGTGGCATTTGAATGCGATGTGGCCTATACAATGACTTGCGGGGCCAGCCGATGTACAAGTCAGTGTTTTTATCCTCCCAGACAAGTCTGGTACCAATTAACCGACCCCGGAGGGATGGAAGGCTTGGTTGGCCCGGGCGACTCACGACCCAGGATTTGATCCCCGGACCGCTCGCGTGGTAAGCGCGCCACTTGTCACTACACCACTTCCGCCCTTCATTATTATAAAAATCCTGGCCTTTCCTATCGTGTAGCAGCATGAATAAGTGACTGTGGAGGGGGGGAGTCGTTTCAAGAACATTCTCCAAAGGGAGGGGGAGAGCAAAATTTTTGAAATTGTGTTCCAAACCGTGACGGTTGGCCCTACTCGGGGCCCGGAAATGCCACATCTGTGATTGTCCTGTAGGGATCTAAGGATCTGTCCTTCCGACCAAATAATCATTCACACGACTCCTAACAGGGGGATGTGGTTTTGAATTTGCATGGACATCGAAGGCCCAAGAAAAAACCCCCAAGGCACCTAAAAATGGCAATTGTGACTTTCACCGAAGTCTGCATATTGCGACAGAATTTACTGAGGGACAATAGACGTATACTCGATATCGGTGAGTTGGGGTAGGCGTGTCACCGGAAGTGACGTGCACTTGATAGAAACTATGTGGATAAGCTGCTTCCAACATACATCGCTGGCTATCAGCAAAGCATGCTGGCAACAGCTTATCCACGCACTTCTATCAAGTGCACGTCACTTCCGGTGACACACCCACCCCAACTTTCGGATATCGACTGTAATATGGTAGCTGAGCTATCAAAGCATGATGATATCTGCACTAGAATATCTAAACCATCGAGATACACACAGTCGATAGTTCACAAATTCATTTCTCGAGAAAGTGGCACTTGTATTATCACAAATTGAGTAGCTGCTACCCTGGCGAATCTCAGTAAGTGCGCTCCAGCAACAACGTGCAGGAAACGGTAGTCTGCTCTTTGGTTTTGGCCTTTCGTCTTTTCATTGTTCGTTTAGAGTACGTTCCATAGTTTGCAGATATTTCGTCCGTTTTCTAGTGTTTTAGTCTTCTTCCATGAAGTTAGGGATTGATTCGTTGTACGTGTACTTCCTAGGCAACAGTTGTGAAAAATAGTGCTTCTTTTGATTGACTGTCTTCGTCGAGGTGTAACTCCTCATGCTGAAACTAGGATTTTTCTATTATTATGGGATCATTCTATGATTTATGAGCAATGGATTATCAGGGCGTTGTGTGCTGAAGTGTATATGTCGTAGTAGAGATCATCATCCCACTAGACGAATCCTACATTTGAAATAATATAAACATCCTCGTCACATAATTTTTCGGAATTGCCTCAAGAGCCATTTTATTTCCTACAAAGTTGCGCCTTCCTGTCTTCTTTTCATTCTCCTCCATTTTCCTTCGCAGCTTGCTCCCGATCGATAAGCTTCCCTTTGCAAGCGCACTGGTGCTCTATGCGTATACTCAGAAGAAGGGTCGGGTTCCGTGATTGTTATCTTTTCGAGGAGTGCGTCCTCGTAAAGCAAGCTTTATGGGACATCAACAAAAATCTCTGAATAAGTGCAGTTTAAAAGTTTGGAAAGTGACTGCCCATTGAGTTACACTCGGAGGGTTCTCTGGGTCCTTTTCTCTTGTTTTTTTTTTCGCAATTCTACATCAGTGCGAATTGTTCGTGAAGCTCTTCTTAGAGTGTTATGTTTACATGAGCTGCACCCTGCATACTATTTTCTAACCCATTTTCGTCTCATCCGCCCAAGTGAATACCCATTAGTGTCATTTTATTATCTACTTGCAGCAATGGCAACGGTGGACGTAAATAAGAGCATCACTTCGCACAAGACAGCGACGATCCGAAACTACAATACTCAGCCACGACTCAGTACGCTGAACTTAGTTCTTTGCCTTCACACGTACATAACTGTCTCATATTTCAATGGTTGCAAAGCCTAGGGCGGAGTTATCGATAGATCCCGTATTGGCGTCCGTCCTGACTCCACAACCTTCTTGGAGTTTATTACGTACGGGAGCAATGTCCTTTTGCTAGATCCTGCTCAATGCTGCTTTGATGTGGGCAACTAGACCATCCTGTTTGAAGATATCGATTTTCTCTTCGTAGTAGACAAAAAATGAAACAGAAAGTGATTCCGGATCTATCACCAATGGCTCTTAAGGCCTATGCGCTTACTTGAGAGATGTAGCGATACGTTCTTGGTGTAGCAGACTGTTTGAGACACGGATAGGTGTTGCAACTATTTTTATTGCATTTCTTGCTTTCTCATGTTTAATGTTCGTCTATTTACACATGTATTTAGTTGTTTATAAGACCGTGACGGGTGTGAATGGACCTCTGGTCATCCTCAACGATGTCAAGTTCCCGCAATTCAACGAAATTGTGCACATAACACTGCCCGATGGATCTAAGCGGTCTGGACAAGTTCTCGAAATAACACGAAACAAAGCTGTTGTGCAGGTATTTCCATAACCAGTGATATGGAACTTTTTTTCTGTTTATATTCGTAGGGTTATTTTATTTTCAATGTGCTCACGAAGCCTGCTATGTTTTCGATCATTCCCAGTTTTGTCGTTCACGCAAGTAGTATGGCGGTTAATTCAGACGGCGAGAATCGAAATGAAAAGAGGAAATCCTGTTTGTGTTGGGGGGAGAGAGATAGAACCAATCACAGTTTTGAGCGTTTTGTTGTAAGATGTTTTACAGACTGGGGACTTCTTTAAGGATAGTATTTCATTGGAAGAAACTTATTTTACCTATTGCTCATCCCCTAACAAATTTATCTTGCCCCCCCATCCCCCTAGCGCAGTCAGTCGAATATGCTCAGCTTTCCATTGGACTACCAGCTCAACATATCGTGTTAGGAGAGAACAGGCTGTGCGTATTGGTACTAATCATAATTGTTCCGAGAACCCTACATATAGAGTAACTTTCGTAACTTCAGAAATTCCACGGCGGCTTGAAATTATTCAAATACTTCAATAATTCATTCACGCTAACAACTTTTGAAAATTTTATTTAATAATACTACAATAATGTAAAGTCAAATTCTTTATACCTCTCCTCCCTTACTGATGAGCACAGGGAGAGGATACTCTTTCGTTTAGTCTCCGTCTAAGGGCACGTGCGAAACGGAGACTAAACTACTCTTTGAATCCCACCCCCTAAATAAATTTTGAATAAAACACACATAAAAATATTGAGATCGAAAAAAACAAAAACAGTTTTAATTTTACAAATAGAAAGTTTAATCATATATAAAGCCATTAATTTTATTGATTTTTATCGCTTAATGCTGTAAGCCTGCGCCTAGGACTTCATTTGCATCTGTGTTACATTTCATCATTCCACACATTGCTTCCGTCGGCCAAGTTCGACCCCCTACGATGGACTGGTCCAACGGATAGGTGGCCCTGCCGTAAGGTGTGAAGCTGATGTGTGACGATGAAGTGATTGAAGGCGTAGTTGACGATTAAGAAGGCAGCTCATTACCATTGAATACACTGCGTTGCAAAAATATAAATCCACCTGGAAAGTTCTTGAAAATTCGCATGATAGGGTGTTTCTGAAAAAGCCTTTGAAAGAAAAATGTGCTCAATATAAATATAATTTCGAGTGTAAACACCAACTTCCATTTCGAAAACACGAAAATTTTTTATTTTCATTTTTCAGAAAAGGGCCACTTTGCCGATTGTGCAAAAATATAAATCCACCCCATGTTTCTCGGTTGAACTTCATTGTTATTTGGCGTAACTGTCAGGTTGTTTCCACTTCCTCTTTCTTAGGTGATGACGGAAGTAACACCGCTGTCGGGCTCAGAAAAAAAGGCAAAATCTGCAAAAAGTGGGGAGATTTGCCGTGCAGTCAAATCGCGCGTGATTTGAGCCCCGTTAACGTGGTTGTTAAGCATTTCGTCAAGAATCTCTGCAGCATGTGGAATCCAGAAGAGCACTGAACCCTTTTCTTCGCGTTTCAGTTGCGATGACCGTAGTGTTATGGGAAAAGCAGCCGATTCTCCCAAGGGGTGCTCAGGAACTCAACCTTCAAAAAAACCTAATTTCTTGAAAGACACCGTTGGCGTGTGTTAGAGGAACTCTGAGACCACTGTTCAACGGAAAATGAGTAGGACACATTTAAAAATCCGGAATCATCGCAAAAATCAAGCCAAGTTTCCCAAGATCAGTGGTCGATCTGGCCGGAGCGAGGCCATATTGGCCGCGCAGTACCTTTTGATGGCTGTCTTCACTTTTCTTACTGGTTTCCTTTTTCAATATGAGTTCCTGTCTCTGCCAAACACACTGCAGAAAAAAAACTGAGAGAAATTCAGAAGTAGCGTGTAGAAAGCCGAACTTAATGCAGCTGGCGCAGCATGCACACATTATGGAAGAGTTGGCTTGATTTTTGGGATGGCTTTGTGTCTTCAACTGTGCCATACTCATTTTCCGTCGAAGAGTGGTCTCAGAGTTCTTCTAACACACGCCAAACGGTGACTTTCAAGAAATTAGGTTTTTTTGAAGGTTGAGTTCCTGAGCACCCCTTGGGAGAATCGGCTGCTTTTCCCATAACACTACGGTCATCGCAACTGAAACGCGAAGAAAAGGGTTCAATGCTCTTCTGGATTCCACATGCTGCAGAGTTCCTGACGAAATGCATAACAACCACTTTAACACGTTGACGACAGGCTGACGCGCATGCGCGTCAGAACTATGTCATTCATTTTTATTGTGCTTGCGCTCCTTCTTCTCGAGTTTTTTGTATTCATTCTATAGATAATACATTAGCATAACTATAAACCACATGGCAGCCAGAGTGGTCAAATATCCTTGATTTAGCAAAGATTTTCTGAACGCACAAAACTTTCATTTCAATTCTTTCCTAGTATTCCTTTCACTGTCGTAACATTCATATGAAAGATTGTAGAAGCAGTTAATACAAAACTCTGTGAGTTTCAAGATATTTGTATTTGATGGAAAAACTTAGTATAAATGCTTTTAACTTCATTCGCAGCGAAAGTGATGTTTTTTGCTTCTTCGTGGTCATTATGCGTTCTTCTAAACAAAAATCTACTGCTATTTATATAGTTAACCTTTATGCTTTCATCCTTGCCGAAATAATTCTATGAGATTCAAGTTGTTGTGCATTTTAAACAAAAAATAAGCGGAAGTAAGGTGAGGACGGCGCGCTCGCAAAATCGCTCCTGTCCCACGCGGTGCAAAATGCCAAAACACGCGATGTCGTCAACGTGTTAACGGGGCTCAAATCACGCACGGCAAATCTCCCCACTATTTTGTAGATTTCGCCTTTTTTCTGAGCCCGACAGCGGTGTTACTTCCGTCATCACCTAAGAAAGAGGAAGTGGAAACAACCTGACAGTTACGCCAAATAACAATGAAGTTCAACCGAGAAACATGGGGTGGATTTATATTTTTGCACAATCGGCAAAGTGGCCCTTTTCTGAAAAATGAAAATAAAAAATTTTCGTGTTTTCGAAATGGAAGTTGGTGTTTACACTCGAAATTATATTTATATTGAGCACATTTTTCTTTCAAAGGCTTTTTCAGAAACACCCTATCATGCGAATTTTCAAGAACTTTCCAGGTGGATTTATATTTTTGCAACGCAGTGTAGAGGCGATCAATTGTGCCGGGGTGAAAGAAAAATCATGAGAACGGCAAAGAACTTGTGAAACGGAGCCCCATCCTTGCCCGTTTTTCTTCTCCTCAAATTCACATAGTTAGTATTTTGTCATGTGAGTGTACAGGGGGCCCAAAAAAGTCACTTTGCTCATGCGCATCGAACTTTTTTTTCGCAAAGGATGCCGTTGTTATTGTGCGCGAATATTCCTTAGATGTCCCCCATAAGCAGAATCAGGCCCACCTTCGCTGCCTTCACCGTCTCCAGAATATGACGTCATCTGTCATCAGGAGGCCTACCATAATCGCTCCATTCTGAAGCTGCTACATAAATTTCTTCAATCGGATAACTGGTGAATGGCTTCTTAGGGACACTAGCTCTGACTATGCAAATGGCTTTTGACCAGCGTTTCAGAGACGTCGTAATCGTCTATGGTTTCTCGTTGAGCTCGTACCGTGAACCATGTTTCCGTGGGAAAATCTTCTGATGTCGTCGGTGTAGAAAGCCCCTATGTAATTTTTGATAGAATAGAATGTGCTCTTCAATATGCAATTGAGCTCATTCGGTTTGGTTTTGGCAAAGTGTAATTAATCCTGTTTTGAATGTGAATGAGAGTGACTCGTTTTTGCTCCCCGCCCCCCCCCTGTATATCAGGGTCGACCCTGCGTTGCGCAAAATCCAAAAATTTTTACGACACCCCTTCCTTTTCGGAGGGTATCGGTACGACCCCCGTATAACTATTGTGTCTTTAACATAATTTAATGCTCATCAGTGATGTGTTTACAGTCACCAACATAGAGAAGCGGTGGACCATGGTCAATCTGCGCGCACTGTCTCGCCCAGCGAGGGCCAACGGACGTTTTTAATTCATTAAATAGATAGAATTTGAAAAGTTTGCACTTAAATCAGCAGCATAGGTAATGATTTTCCACTTCGAAAACCCACCATGTTTTTTTAACGAACTCTCTCGATTCTTCTTCTTTTATAATCTGAATAACTAAACCTTGTAGCAATTACGTTGCAATACAAACCCCTTCCATTCAGAAGGTTATATTTTTCTTCAGAAGCGGTCTCATGGAACCGGACACCAAAATTTTCAAAAATTCAAATAGTTTTCTTCCTAAAAAGTATTTGAAATGTTACGAATGTTCAATATTTCAAAAAATCGTCCCGTTGTTCCGTTTTTTGTGCACACGCGAGTTTTCGACATTCAAACATTCATAACTTTCTTCATATCAACTTTTTGCAGATGTCTAAGGCTAATTAGAAACTAGAAGATTAGAGCTTTCGAATAAGTGCTAAAACTTTTTAAAATAATCACTCGCTCAAAAAATAGTCCCGTTGTTCCGTTTTTTCCACCTTGATTTTTTTCAAGCCATTTTCCTGGACCGCGACTATGCAGTCTTCAAAGGCCCATAACTTCCTTTAAAATTAATGATGAGAAGCGGTAAAGATTGTTGGAATCCACTCGAAGAGTACTTCATAAACGTGAAACTTTCCTGAATTCTTCGTTCTGCCTCAATTTTCTAAGTGGTCTCTAGAATTCAATTCAGCAATTCGCTACACTTTGTTGCGCTTAGGATTTGATTTGAAAGCATCGAAATCTCTTCAGAAAGTTTGTCTGCTTCACGGCCGCTGACAGAGGAGGCGTTTTTATGGGAAAACGCCTGCTCGGGTATACGCCGTGCACCTATCTGTGGGCAGAATTCGCACTCGCATTTGAAAGTCTTCTGTTTTCCTGAAGAAGGTGTTAGTATCCTGATTGAGTTGCATTGTGCTGTTATATGGCACTCTTGTTTCACTTTCCCATGAACTGCTCTACGCTTTGTTCTCCTTGGTTATTTCAGGAATGTTCGATCATCGAAGACAGACCATGTTTTTGCACTACGCTGTAACAATTTTTGGCTATTGTAATCTGATCTATGCTGTCGAGTGAAAGCGCCGTCCCCGTAAATTGAGATAATGATGGCTGATAGTGAGACTTATAATGCTCTGCATGCTCTAATGCTCCCATAGAGCTCTTGTCTGTGTGACTTCCTGACATAGATACGACCCCTCCGCTTCGCCCGAACCGAATACGCCCCTCGTGTCTTTGCGAAACGGGCGGTTGTGACCGGCTGTGTGTGCCTATGACGACATCGCTCTCTATCGATATTGCGTTGTTTAGCACAGGTTTTTTGGACTGTTTGGGCAGAAAGCTACGCATTGTGAATGAATCAATTATACGATGAATTTACTTAGGGGGAGGTGAATTTTCCGACAACCGAGCCCTTCCTTGAGGCGCATAGCTCAGATAGATTTCGATCTTGACTCGGCTGCTTCATAACAGTATTTTTTCTGGGTTCTGGCGGTTGCAATAAGACGGTATGCTAGCATCGGATCGATAATGATAGAAAGCCCCTGCTTTCCGCAAGTTCTTGTATTTAGCCCAGCCCACATTTAGCTAGGTACTGAGACCTGGGATGGCCATATGGGTCTGATGCACTCTCATCTGTTACAA
>MU871731.1:6658-22879 GCA_036418205.1 Ostertagia ostertagi | reverse complement strand
GAGCAATTCTCCCTTCGATTTGGGAAAATGTTCAATCTCCTGCGTGAGGATTGTTTTGCCGCACCATTCAGAGGCCGAAATTTGGAAGCACCAGAAATATATGAGGAATGTGTTCCTCCAATCTCACCATAGAAGCAAAATGAGAAGAGAAGATGAGACAATGCAGTTGCTTTGGTTTCCATGCCAGAAACGCCGGAAACATCTGCTCAACATAAGAGGCTGAAGGCGCAAACTAAAATAGTTCCATTGAGAATCGTGGCACTTCGAATGCGATTCGGCCTATACAGTTGAGCTGGCGGGGCCAACCGATGTACAAGTCATTCTACTCTCGGAAGTTCTATCCTCTCGAAAAAGTCTAACACCATCTAATCACCCCAGATGGATGGAAGGCTGGTTGGCTCGGACGACGTCCAAATCCAGGATTTGACCCGTAGACCGTGCGCATGATAAGAAGCACCACTTGCCACCAGGTGAATAGCGGTCGAGAAATTCCTCGACCACGGTTCTGGAAATCCTCGACCACGGCTTTCTACTGTACGACAGACAGTAGTGTCGAGAGTGAATGCACGCGCGGAGAGCACAGACGGCTCGCGGGTGGCGAGAGTGAATATCCGCGCGGGAGAGCGTGACTGAACAGGCGAAAATCCTCGACGAGCCTGTTGTCAGTTCCTCGACCGATTTTCACCCTGCTTGTCACTACACCACTTCCTCCTTTTTGCTCAGCATATGATAGATTTCCAATCCTCACTTTCTTATGCCTTTGAGATTCTGGTACGTTCCAGAACTATAATTATACCTACGTGTGTACGAGAAATCCCGCTCACTTCTAAACAATGGAGGAAAGGAGACACAAAGAAGAAATAGCATAACCCAACATCGGCTCCTCTCACGATGCCCAAGAAAAGGTATTTGAGGTAGCGGGCTGAATAGCTAAAATTTCGTCGGAAAATGCACAGAACAACCTCATTAAACCATTCTTTATTTGACATTTGAGGTCATTCAGTCCACTGAACTGAGGCAAGTACAGAGGCAGAATGAAGTAGGAAGGGCGACAGCGCTGTGGTAATCACGCACGAGGCGAGGGCATACTCAAACATCGAATGAGATGCGAAAGTACAAGCGTTCATTTCTTCTCATTTGCAGCCGCATGTTCCATACCACACACGCCCACATCCTCCGTCCTGCTCTCTCACATCGCACACGCGACTTCTCATGTCGCTGTAATTATTAGAGAAAGTCACGCATAAATCCTTCTTCATTCAGAGAAACGAGCCTCGAAGGCGAGAAACTTCTATCGATTTGCGTTCGGAAGGTACGTGGACGAAAATGGCCGCAAATGGAGCGTTCGAAAAGGATTTTCTTGGTCATAATGCAATGAGAAGAAGGGTACAGCATTGACATTCGATTACCAACACCAACGTGTGGACTACTGAGAACGTCTTGTCATTCGTAGGACACCTGCCATTATATTCTTCCCAAGAGGTAAGCAGGGAAAATCTGATAGAATCCATATGGTGGCAAAAGAATGGGTTTGAGAGCATCGATTTATTGGGAAAAAGGGTAACATCAAGAGACGTTGCAGCGCGCAATGGACGTGCGGGTGACGGACGGGGATTAGACCTGATCCTTTGCTCTTTCTCATTTTTAAAAGGCAGGCAGTCGCACTCTAGGTATAATTTAAACGCAGGAACGGTAACGAAGGGATCCTACATTCGAAAGAGTGCCATACAACGGTTAAATTGCAACGAGTATTTCCTATCGACACCTCCATCGTTTAAGGATCAAGCCAGGAAATACAGGGTTAACTGGTAAAGCGAAGTGATGCTGTGTATGGATGTGAGGTTGTCTCAGAGGTGAGTTTCACAGCTATAAGCAATGCTTCCAGGAAAGGCACATTCGGCCATCAACAACTTGTTATTGCCGAGCCCGAAAATGAAAGCACAGGTGTGAAGGGTACAGCTAATGACGGAACGAAGAGTAATGAGAAAGGCCTATTATTCAAAGTATGCGCCCAACCCTCGTTGACGGGTGGTGCAGACTATCCAGAAACGCAAGGTACTGGTACGGGAGATCAAAATTTACCAGCTTACTTGCTATGATGAGCGGCCGGTGTTCCACAAAGCGAGCAAGACCTTAAAGATGTGTTCTACGATAAGTGGTTGAAGTAAAGGAAATGTATCTAGTCGAGATGCAGGCGAGATCCTCAAGGGTGCGGGACGGTCCGCTCTTCACAGAAAACTGTATTCCCATAACCGCTAGCAATGCTGTACCCGCGTCGCTCGCGCCGCTGCCCGCCCACTCTCTCGCTGTCTGACTCTACCCTTGTAGCAGAAAGAGGGAACCGTTAAAGAAAGCAGCACGTATGACAGCCCCATCAATGCGGAAATCAACGGACAATGAAGGGGTCTTATTTCTCGGGTCGTGGGTCATTTCTCATGATTTTTCTTCATCCTGCACCACTGACCAGCACTACATTGATTTCTGATGGACTGCCTTTTTATCGTCAACTGCGAGCTGTATGCCCTTGGCACTTTTGCTACGTGCTTTCAAACCGGCACTACCTCTATGACTGCAGTCCACCACACCTTTCTCAAGAATAAGGTGGTTTCCACTAAACTTGCCATAAAGGGTGCATTTGTTCTCAACATCGAGTAGTTGAAGTTTTATCTCATCACCCTAGTTTTAGACGGATCAATCACTTTGCTGGATAGGATAGAGTTGTCCACTAAAGTCGCACGGACTTTCCCTGCTTCAAAGTGCGCGACAAGGGCGCTAGTACCTGTTCAAGACCGCTTCAGCGGCTTCATTTTCGGGTATCTTCGCCCTATCATCCGTTGAGCTCTTTCACCTATCCTCTCTTCTACGTGCTCAGCGTCTCATTGCCTCAGTACAGCCGAGTTGCGCAAATGAGTAAGCCCTTGATTATGGCGTTTCGGCACTCTTTTCCTTTTTTCTCTACTACTGATCCACTTTGCATCCCTGTTTATATTTTTGTGATCAAGGATTCCTTCACACCAGTTCAACCGTGAGGAATATCTTTAATAATCGGAACGAGTGAACTCCCTCTCTTGATCAAATTCATACTCACATCTAACAATAAGAGGTTACTTTTGAGAATCGCTCATAACGAGTCAAGGATCGAATCAACATAAGGAGAAGCGGTGGAAGAAGTGTAATAAAATCGACCGCGCGACAAGAAGATTTAACCGTATCCAAAACTAAAACGACCTCCGTCGCCCTAAACCTTGATTACTTGAGAAGCTGCTAAGTTCAACATTACACCACCATCATGCTGCCCGATAATCGGCGTATCCAAGTCACCATGGATTAGTGTCAACAAGCCGAGAAAAAACAACTGAAATTCCACAAGATATCATGAATGGTACGAATTCTCCTCGAGTTCCAGGAGGAAGTCCAATAAGGCACGTGATACCCTTCAAATTTTCTCGTACCCTCACCTTAACACATTGACGAAGCAGTTGAGCTGGAGCTAATTAATGGGCACAATCCTTCATACACTTTTTCCAAATTCCCATCACCTCATTCAATAAATATTTTGACCGGTATGGGCTAAGAACGATCTGGACCCAAATGCTGTAGATGATCCGACCTTCTGACCATAGAAAAATACCAAGCGAATCGAGCTAAACCATGCCCACTCGGGCGAAAATCTGGTGCGCATGTGCGTCATGATGACGTCAATGTGTTAACCCAGTTTTCCCGGTGTATTTACCGTTGTGTTGGCACTCACACCTATATCGTGATGAGCTGGTTAGTTGAACTCGCTCAGAATGCTAATATCCACTTATGGTTAGGCTTTTACATTCAAGCATTAAAAGCTGTGATATTTGCCAAAGCTTGCAGCCCTAAGGATCAAAACTGCAGTCTTTACTAACAAATTCGATTGAACTAAAACAGTATCGAGCAGCTCGTTCGAAGTGGACTGCTCTAAATGACACGAACGAGATGGAGGAAGGCATGCATGTTAATAAATAGGACAGAAATGCGAAGAATCACAAAAAATTGTGAAGTTGATGTTTCCATCTAGAGAGATATGAAATTATTTTTTCACAAAGAAAATGCGATATCTAAGCATCTGCGTCCTTATCCACATTGATCCAGATTCAGAATTCAAACGAAAGCCCCTTGTGTAAGACATACGCCCATCGTATAAACACGACTAACAATATGAATGCTGCTGCAGTCCAGAATACCGCTGCCGAAACGCGAAAAGCTTCAAGTCTACCGGAAATTGAAAGGAAGGATGCATTATGGTGAGCGAAATGACTATAGCAGAACAGGCTAAAGAATGAGAGCTGGCCGAGGTGATCCTGAGTTTTCCGTAGGAAGGCTCTCTTTTGAAAAATACCACCTTGTACTGGAGGACTCCTAGTTTAAGTCGAACCGTTATCCGTGTTTTGGACGAATTCGAGGGCAAATTAAGAGTAGATAAAAAACTACTATGAAAGTAGTAATAAAATTGTTGTCACAAACTAAAGTCGAGAGGTCTCCATATCCATGTTGTTCTAGTAAATCACCCCGATAGCGTAAAACGCTCATCTTTGACAGATACTGCCTCTCAGAAATGGATGAGGAGGGTTACCATTCGGCTAGAAGGCGCTCATTAGCTAGGGCTCACTGTGCAGGCCTTTATATCCCACCCAGATCAATCCCGCTGAAGATGAGGACATGCGCTAGCAGGCACTTCTAACAGAGGCTTCTAGTGAGTCCATTGAAAACCAGAATTTTCTGACGTCAGTATTCAATAGCAGTTCTATGTACGTGAAAGTTTCGCAGGCTAGGATAAATGTAAATAAGCGGATGAGATATTATCTTCATTAATTACTTTATACGATGTGAGTAGGGGAGAGTATAATTGTACGAGAAGAGTAGCACGACGTACATATCAATACTGTACAATTGAAATACAAGGAAATAATAAAAAACTGGAACTCACAGTGTCCTGAATGAATTTATATGCTTCAGCTCGCAAATCGCGCAAGGAAATTTCTGGAGAATCGATCGTCAGTGCTCGCTTATGAATGCCAGACTAAAATAACATATTATCAACATTAAAAGGAACCAAAATGGAGGAAACTTTGAAGCGTTCCACGTCTTCAGTGGAAATGAATTAGCTTCTGATTATTTGAAGGGTTGGACTGGGGTGTGAATAAATCAAAAACAGAAACAAGAAGGCTAGCTGCTACATTTCATAACTCCTCTGCAATTCTGATCGAGCACAGAACATGGGATCTGCTTTTAGAGTCAAAATTGCTAAATAAGGCTAGACTTCCACAAAGGGGCTTTGAAAGAAACCTGTAGGGTACCGGATTGAGATGGATTACAGGCATGGTAAACAACTAATCTTGCGCCAACCAAACTAAGCTGCTCGAGTCATTTGATCCGAGAAACGGCAGAATCTATACAAGCTGCGTAAACATGGTGCATGAGCGAATTTCCATGGGATCTATGGCATTCCGCATGAACACGTCCTATTTCAGTCGGAAAAATAACATGTCTCAGGACTTTAGACATTGGAGCACTGTCCTAGCTACAGCTCAAAGGCAAGCGTCGGGATGAAATAGGCGTGGGAGAGTGTCAGCAATGAAGTTGGAAGTGGGGAGTGGTCTGGAAAAGAGAAGAAAGCAAGAGAAACCTCGATGACGCCTCGAATAAGGACCTCCCCCATTTCAGCCGTATTCCACCTCGGGATAGAGAGGGGCGTGTTGGCGTTTCACCAAGCTAGCTCCCTCCCTCCAGACCAATCTGTCATTTGAACCCAATGGCAACCAGCCAGCGCCTGCTCTTTCATAGCCAGCAATAAACGTTGCACACCGAACAGCGGACCCGGGACTTGTGCACGAAGTAAGTGGTTGCAGTTTAACAATTCGAAGCCGTGAAAGGGGCGCAACATCAACTCTCGTCCGCCTGTCTACTACGCTCGATTATGGAACGGTGAGCGTGCCTGCTCGTGGAAAGTGCTTTTAAGAAAACTTTATGGGTAGGTGGAAGGCCAGTCATCACTATCCGAAGCAGTATTCGCTTCCGAACCACTAGTTTGATAAAGCTTTAGCATGTCATGGCAAACCACTAGCACAGATGCTCTCACATGCGATCGCTCACCAGACCGTCCTTCAGGCGTGCCAAGCTTTTTGAAAACGGTCTTTTGCATGATATAGGGGCAGATGCGGGAACCACAGAACCATGTTTAATTTTTCCTGAACGGCCCTCTGAATACCAGAAAAGGGGGTCCCTAGTTCGATTCCTCGTGGTGACAAATTTTTGCATTTCGAGTTGACGTTCCAAAATTCGCGCAAAATGGAGTTAGCATGAATAATTAGTACCATATTCCATATATATTAGTACCATATTCATTATTAGGCACCATCAGTAACCCCTACAAATAGATTAAAAAAAATCTTGTGAAAACCCTGGGTAGTCCACATGGGCTGCTTGGTGTCACACCTCTTACACCAATTTTTAAGTCAAAGTCTTTTTGTAAGGGTTACTGACGGTCCCTAATCATGAATATGGTACTAATTATTCATGCTAACTCCATTTTGCGCGAATTTTGGAACGTCAACTCGAAATGCAAAAATTTGTCACCACGAGGAATCGAACTAGGGACCCCTTTTCTGGTATTCAGAGGCCGTTCAGGAAAAATTAACCATGGTTCTGTGGTTCCCGCATGTGCCCCTATATCATGCAAAAGACCGTTCAAAAAAAGCTCGCCTGAAGCCTTCCTGTCAGAGCAATGCAACCGAACTGTCCCTTTCGCCTCGTCTTTCCTCTTGCCAAACGCCCCGATTATCTAACTCAGCTATAATACCTCGCGCCTTTCACTGCTCTCCCCCGTACGTTTTTCCCGACTTCCGAACCATGTTCAGACCCCTAACTGAGTTTTTGAATTTGGGCCTCGCCAAGCTCAGTGGTTCGCCCCTCTCTACCATAACATTTGCACCTCTCATTAAATACTGCTAGTTCCTATCAACTTTTTACTGGCTTACTGGACCTGTAACAGGCGTGAATTTTTACGTGTGCACCACTAAACTAAAGGCGCGCTCCACCCCTAATGGGAGGGCGCTACTTGTTCTAGGCATGCCCAGCGCATCTCAGACATTGCGCTCCTTCCCAAAAATTTTACTGTAGTCTCTAGATTATCAGAGAAATGAGATCTGAACATCACATCTCCAACTTTAAGGAACTCCCTCAGTTCGACAGCCGCTCCGGTCTATAACACATGCGAGGAGCCTCTTTATTCCATCACAACGCCTGCTGCTTTTCTGTCACGTGTTCTTAACATTTCTGGACTGTAACCCAATTGCCAGCTTGAAAAGACTTTTCTCCTCGGCCGTGGTCACTGTGGTGCTTCGCTCGCTTCGTTCAAGCTCCGTACATCCTCTCCATGCAACTTCTGCAGTGAATTCTTCAAGTATTCGCGATCGGGCACAATGAAACATGTGATTACACTATTACATTTATCGATTAAGGGAAGCAAATTTGGCGGCATATCTTTTGATTTTCACCCACACTCCAGTCGCTCCCACATCCAATCAGCTTCAACTCTCCGGCGTAGTACAACTTCCCCTGTCACTCGCTTTCCAGTACTCATTTCACACAGTTCCACTACTACAAAAACTTTCTTCAACTTGTTCCGATTTCGGTGCTGTAACTGCCTCTTCGCAGTCCTGTTGTGATTTACGTCGTAGCACGAACTTTCCGTCCCCCAATAAACGAGGTTTGCAGCCAAGTCCGAAAAGGTTGATGCATATAATGCAACTCGTTGCAGCCGAGCGGGGATAACTATTGCGCCTGCTCTACATCTACTCCCATGTTTCCCGAGAAATGTTGCCTCGCTCGAAGCGAGCACAGCAACGACAAGCATCGTCGCCGTGGAAGTCATCGAGTTCTTTGCGGTGTTAATATGCATTGCAGCTTTATTCGTGTTGGAGCCCAGACGGTACCTGAACAAGGTCATTCTCAAGAGAACCGCATTTCAGCAAAAGATGGCAATAGTCCTTGCAAAGCCCCTGTATATTGACCCCCCTTCCATCCAGAAAATTCATGCAAGCTCTTCTCCGAAAAAAAAAGTACAAAGCTCCCGGAAAAAAATATTCAGTCTTATGGTCCTTTCCTTCTACTCCTTTTATAACATAACTATTCAAATATACCTTGATTTGAATCAACTTCAACCAATTGAGTTATCTTATTTTTCACTTCCATGCAGCGATGACGACCCCAAATGATGTTTAGCAACTTACCCAAAAAAACTATCTCCCAGATAGCTAAATGTAGCTGTAGTAGCTAAATGAAAATGGAAAGCTACCCCTTTTAGAAATTGACTAAACACAATTTTGTTGGCTCTTGCGACAGATCGTGTAATGGAGCAACGAAAGGGCTGAACAAATTACAGCACAATTGGTACCAGGCCACGTAGTTTTTTTTAATTATGAGCACATTTGCTTCCAATCGCGAAAACTGCAGCCTGTAGCAGACAGCTTATCACGAGCGCTTTCTTGACCGTATATAAGAAGTATACAGGTGAAAGTGGTTATAGGGAATAACCAGAAATAGCGAAAGGTACGTATTCCCCATCGCCTTCAGTACACAAATGGGTTCAGCCTGCAGTTTCAAAAGAGAAGAGTAAACACATTTTGGGATCTGAGGAGATGAGTGCTTGGTCAGTAATTTTCAGCCAAAACAGTTTTTTTGTGCATTCTTCTCACTTGGACATTTCGCTACGATTATCGATTGTTACTTATTTTGGAGTTTTCTAATCCCTCAGTTTTAAAGATTCAAAATCTTCAAAGAAAAATTCTCGCGCTAAACTTCAAGTCTTTTTCAAGAGAAACAAGTTATGCACGGAAAAACTGTATCATCGATTAATTCTGATCGCTGCTGTATTTGTTGGACTGAATAAATGAGAAATGGCTAACAAGTCACTAGTTAGTGTCTGACCTGAAGCTGGAATGTTAGGCCGTTCATTACTGTCGATTGAGTGAAGTCCAAGGCTTGGTAGTAGGTGTCCTTGTGGCTGTAGCGGCTGTCAGTGTAACATGCTCTGAAAAACCATATCTTCAGATAAAAGTACGCATTTTCATATTCTAAACTTTTAAACACAGAAGTATACTGAAGGATGCGAATTCAAATTCCATGCTTAATCATGTGCAACAAAGCATCGAATGGGCATCACTTGAGGAAATATGAAATTGTAAGGAATTATAAATCTTTAAAGGAGAATTCCACGATAAGGATTTTTTCTGGAAGGGACTCGGATCTCTAGAGTGCGGAGCGACACGCAATTCGCAGCGGAGAACGTGCCCGGCGATCTAGCAAGGCCCTACACGCAGTGTTTTCAACGCTGTGCGCCTCCCTCTCACTGTACGACGATCTAGCGTTTGGCAGAGAGAGCGTTAGGTGTGTGAAGAAGGAGAAACTCTTCATACCGCGCAAATCAATGAGCAATAAAGAATCCTCTTTTTTGCGATTTGGGGCTGCTTCTATGTTTTCTTCATCCAGACATGACCACCTCTACCCTATATCTCTGATATTGGTGCCTCTTCATCGAAAAGTTCGCCTTGGAATATGAAACTCAAACTCATTATTTTCTGATTCACGCTCTTAATTAAATTTTCCTAGCTGTGCACTCTGGTTTTTTACAGTTATTTATCATGCGACTAAAGATCTCGATCCAATCGAATACTAGATTATCCTGTTTCTGACCATTCACAGTAGGCGTTGATGAAAAGAAGTAATTTTCATAAGCAACCGATCGAAGACACAAAATCTTTTGTTCTAGAATCCACATGATGAATATAAGTTTCGCCTTTACGCCTGGATTTGGATTTCCTACATCGCTCATATTTATAGAATTCATGTGTGATATTGCGATCTTCTACTATATAAGTTAGGGGTGTCAGAACAGTTAGTTGTCAAGTTTTTTTTTTGCATGGAAGTTTGTGTTTCTGAGATCCCTAATTCTCTTATTAATGTTATATAGTCAAGACGGAAAAAAAGCTCGCTCTGTGGAATCTGATTTCGCACCTCTTCTGTAAACATTGTTAACTGGCCGAATTACAGACATGCCGACTGGGGCTTCAATAGAAGAAAAGCAGTCAAGCCTGCAAGCTATGTCAAACGCTAACGTCCTCTGAATGAAATCAAGCAGTGATGAACCCATTTCACTCAGTCATCCAGGGTCAACCGTTACGTTGGACCGATATTGGAGCGACGTTGGACCGATGTTCACCGCTCTCCGCGCCGGCATTCACTCTCGCCACCCGCGAGCCGTCTGTGTCTCCGTGCGTACGTTCACTCTCGGCATTACTCTCGTCGTCGCGTTGGACTTTGTCCAACGGACGGTTGACCCTGGCCATAACTTCTCTTATGTATGCTTACGAATTATTGCATGATCAGTCTGGTTCTTTTGTTTGAAACCCAATCAATTATCTCCCAGTTCTCCATGTTCCACAAGTATGCATTACCCGTCTAGCGCTTTTTGTTTATTAAATACATTGCTTTGGGTTTCCGTTGTTCAATGAGCTTGGAAAAAGGCGCCGAAGCAAACTTTCCATCTGTCCCTTCGCGTACCTACTGATTCGCTGCGATACCGGTAGAATTCAAGGCTAGCGTAATAAGGTCTACCAATGGTAATGATGACATTACTCCAAAAAAAATTTTAGTGCAGAAATTTTTCATTGAGCCAGCAGGTGGAGAGTTTTCTTTCTACATTGCGTGAGGATACTATCAAGAGCGGAAGTCTGTAAAAACCACTGCCATTCGTGCAAAGCCTGCAAATGCATCCTCATCCCTCCCGCGCCACGCAAGCTCACAGCTATAAAATCGTGCAAAAGGGAACCATAATCGCACACGGCGCAGGAGAATGAGCTGTAGCAGTTCACACAGTCGGAGAGAAATAAGCCTGTAGGCATCAAATGTGAAGCTTCTAAAGAGGAGTCTGAACAGGATCGAGGGATAAGTAGCAAGTTGCTATATAGTATGAATGCGTTTCTCTGGTCCTCGTATGTAAAGATTCAAGTTTTCATGCGGAAACTTTCTTGTTCCAATTCAGAATTCTACTTTACCCTGATTCAACCTAATCTGTAATTCGTGTCACTTACAAGCACCTTCACGCATACATGAGACATTGGGAATAAAATTGGAGTATAAATGCGGAAGGATTTCAGTGAAATGAGGATAGCATTCCGTTTGGCGAGAAAAAAAATGTAAACAAGGCATCATCAGGCGAATATCGAATGGTGGATGAGCAACAACCAACGCATGAGAAATGTCTTAAATGAGTAGAGAAAAACGGGGATGTGATAAATAACAACCAAATCCAACAAAAACAGAGCGCTCCCTCTATAGCACAAGGCTCCATGCGTTGAAGCAGGTATACCCTTAACAGAGAACGCATTACGCCGGACTGCATCTAATAAATCTTGTGTCTTCCTTAATTAAGATTTTTTCTAGAACATTCGTTGCTCTAGACGTGATCCCGTGAATCTCATCGACGCACATGCATTCGAATCAAATGGGTTAATAGGTTTAAGCGTCTGTTTCTCTGAAAAACTCGCTAGCTTTTCCTTATTGCACGTTCGCTCTTCACTCAAGCCCTTGGCATGGTTTACATGCAAGCCAGTATTGAACCGCGCCGGCTGACTAGTCCCGAATTCATAAGTAGTGAGGGAAACCTTTGATTAGATAAACGGGCACAAGGAAATCAAAAGCGCACCCTTAACGAAATTTCGGGAAAGGCGCAGAGTAAATTCCAGGGAAATAAATTCTTAAAAAAAGCAAGATAGCTAGCTATACGTGGTCATTATCAACAAAAGCTGTTAAAGCGGTAGCACTCAATTATTCATATTATTTTGGCATCATAACATTATTTCCTAATAAGGAGTGAAATAGTGGAAGGGGTGTATGTGCAAGTGGCACCACGGTCTGAAATCGAAATTGGGTGGTAGTTCGAACCAGGGTCAAGCGTCCGTTGGACAAAGTCCAACGAGGGGGGTCGTATTCGGCCGACGAAAAGGGGGGCGTATTCACAAGGTTGGAGGCAGCGTCAGTCCTACATCTCCTACACCAACGGGGGTCGTATTGTGACGCTTTAGGTTTGTGAGTATTGGGAAAGAAAATTAGTCGTTCCACTGTTGATATATACCTCCCTGCTCAACGGGACCGATTTGGAGGAAATGTGGACGGGGTTTGTGTCAAGTGCTCTCAGAATCAAATACTATAGTAATAGCTGGGAGGGGTCGTATCGAGGCCCTCCAGAAGGGGGGTCGTAAAATTTTTGAAATTTGTCCAACGTGACGGTTTACCCTAAGATCGAGCCCCGCCAATCATCCAACGGTTGGTTGATTGACTAGTTCTCGTTTACTGGTGATAAATACTTAGACTTTGCTAACACTCCATTGGCGCCCGACCGATTGGTTGGGGCTCGCAGGCACTGTAAGGGTATATTTGATTCCTCATATTTGTAATGATTTGATAATTTCTCTTATTTATTGAATTATTCATCCACAGGGTATGTAGTGTAGTCTAATAAGGTATTGATCAGAGTCGAATCTCAATGAGTATTTATGATTTCAACTTCATTTGTCTTCGATGTTCGCCTCAAAATTCTGGTACGTTCTACACTTAAATGACCTTCTTAGAAAAGTGACATACAAGAAGCACAGCGCTGCGAAAGGCTGTGCAGGCAACCAGGCCTACAACCTACGCTCAACAAGCTCTTATGAATTCCCTGCAGCTTTTGCTCTTTTTTGCCGTCATAGGAGAGCAGCACGTTTGGTTCATCCTTTCGGCCCTGGCGGTGGCAATTGCACCACCGAGTTCAGAGGTTCGCATTACCGGCGCAACAACATATTTCTTCTATTCATCTGGAAGTCGCTTCAGACAACCTTCCCCTTCCAAATTCAGCTTTGCACCCGCCATTGCTCCGTCTTTGCACCCGGCAGGGCTGGAAGGGTTAATCGATCATACCACTCTAATAACGAGTACAATGTGATTTATAATGCGCATTGCATCGGCCTCGCCTGGAAAATGATTGCAGAGAGACTTAACCTAATGGGTGCCCCTATTTAAAACGACTAATTTTGAGCAATCACATTCTAAATCATTTTCAAAAAATGTTAATCACACGTTTTTGTACCAGCCGACCACAGAACATGAAAAGCTGAGGGTAATCAAAAAAAACAACTGCTTGCCATTACTCAGCTCAGAGATGGATGGCGGATTGTACGAAAAATGTTTCCTATTATAGCTGTAAGTAGAGGTGATAGGGGGGGGGGGTGCACTGGTCAAGAAAATTCCGAGAGAAAACGAATTAAGACCCAAGAAAGGGGACTCCTTCCTCCGGTTGTTTTTCGCTGTGGACGAACGAGTGACCAATACAAATTCGTTTGCACATGACAATCTCGACAGCCGGTCTCATGCCAACAAACATCATCCCTTCGTTGATAACGCATAATTTTGAAAATCTAAAAGATACCGCCGCTTAACATGAAATGCCTTCTCAAATGGAGAGTAAAGTACGGGGAGGAGACGAGCCAAACTACGGCAGGAGACGCTGGCCAGGGTTGGGGTTGACTACGCGACGATGGGCGCGCCCTTCGTGGTCATGCATGTCTCCAATCACTTCCTTGGGTGTCCACCGCCTATTTGCAGTATGGATGCCTCCCTTTGTCCTATATGTATCTCATTTACACGACACTCCCTTATAGGAGCGCTGACATGGACTGACGCACATTTACCGCAGTGGAGAAATGACAACAGGAAACTCAGGTCTTCAATCCCAGTGTTCCCCGACGGAAAAGCGAAACAAGAGATATTCAAAAGTTGAGGGACCATGAATCGAGCTCATAGCAATTTCAGAAAGCGTAGAATTAGAAGCACAAAACAAAGTTAGCATGCAAACAAAGTAATGCATAAGCTTGTCAAAAAAATGACCCGCGTAATACCACGAATTAGCAACAAGTTATAGATGGATTTATGTTGTAAGTTCTAATGTTTTGCCAGAAAACTTATGCTCAAATGCCATATCAAAGATACCGCTAAATCGATTGTGCGCGATTTAGGCGGCTAACGCTCAAAGTCTTCGGTCACTGGCAGAATCTTTTCGCTCCGTAACTGTTGAAGCCAACAGGAAGAGATTTCTTGGTGAGACTAACTATTTCTTTGCTCGTAACGACAATGCTCCTTCTTAAAGGCAACCCCAGAGCAGGGTGAATATCGCTTGAGGATTCCTCAACGGCACGTCGAGGATTCTCTGCCCGATCAGAGACGATCTCTCGCGCGGACATTCACACTCGCCATGCCGTGCCGTCTGTGCTCTCCGCGCGGATGTTCACTCTCGGCACTACTCTCGCATGGTAGAGAGCTATGGTCGAGGATTTCCTCGACCGTTATTCACCTGCCAGATAAGACCTCTGGTGATAGGAGCGCTTAGCAGCGACGACGGATCTACGGAACGACTTGAAAGTGGAAAGGGAAATCTTCAGGAAATATTGAGGCCTCAACCTTCAATAAGGTCGGATGTGGTACGATGGCGAGAAAGGGCGGTCAAATAAGACAATATACGCGAGATAGCACGTCGTTTGAGAGAGCACGCTGATCTCACCACCTCTCGCGTCCGTGCCCCCGTGGCAGCGTGCAACGGCACTGTTGTGGATGCAGTCTCGTAACAATTAGCGCCCTCACCGTGCCATTTTTGCGACGATGCTGGAATGATCTAGGTAGGTAAGGGCCTTCAAAATTCCTCTAGCGGTATCCTTCCCACAAGTCGTGCTTATCCGGGTTTGCCTTTAATACATAGATGGAACGCGTTTGGCGAGACATTCTGTAGTAACCTCATAATCGCCTTTGTTGAAACCCTTGGCATTGTTTCAAAACGTACCATGCTACCGCGCCAATATAGTTCATTCTGATGAATTTTATATTGGCCCGATATCTCGACTAATTTGATGACCTCAAAGGTCTGGAAGAACTTCGAAGTCTTTTATTTGTAACCTATCCTGTTCAACGGAAATCTGTTTCTCACTAGTCACAACTGAATTCAAAATCCCGAACATGGTCAGGATTCCAAGAAAGGTTACCCCCTTAATCCCACCACCATCCCTTCGACGTCGAAACAAACTAGAGAGAGAGACCGACCCGACCCCGTTGCGCGCTTTACCGCGGCCTACTCCGATTGTTTGCACACTCAACGTTCCCGATCCAATCGGTTATAACAAAGAAACTAGGCGAAAACCAACGCTTCCAGAGTTCCCTTGCGAGAGGACTCTAGCAGTCCTTTAAGCACAGTGTTCCTGCACTCCATAGGAGATGAGCAAGTGAAAATGGCAGCATATCGCAACCGTAAAGTTGATAGTGAACAAAGAACCTCGTCGTTCGATTCGTGCCATATTTTCATTGAAATCTTACAAGTGAACATTCGAAGAGTGTGCACAACAATAATGAGCAGAGATTCTTGGGAATCAGAAAGCATCTCTTCCATTGACCTGCTCTCCCACACCAATCCTCTAACGTTCAAAATCGTTGCACAAAATACTGAAGCAGAAAAACAGACCAAGTGCCAGTGCCAAACAGCCGAAGCCTCTATCTTGAACAACTTCTATAGGAACTTTTCTTTGAAGTCAATGAAGCCTTTGACATTTTCAAATTAAGAAAGGCCAATTCGAAAGCACAATCCATTGTAGATTAATCAAAGACGATCAAGCCTGTGCACGTGCGCCCTCTAGTACGTCTACCACCATCTGACCTTAGGAAATGCTAGCGTGAACAGTCCTAGCTAGTGACCGTAAACCACCAACACTGAACTGCATACTTATGTATAAGGCACGTTTCTTCTTCTGCACAAGTCTACAGCGTTCAGTAAATTTCTTGCAGACGTAAACAAATACCTCGTAGATTAGGTCGCTCTACATCTGTATAGCATAAAAAAGGAGTGATGCTGATCATTCAATGGTGGAGAGTCCAGTCATCAAGATGCACATGAAGTTTCTGGAGCTTGACGGGACTGGTAAGTTGCCATAGGGCCATTGTCTGGAACACTCGAGGCCTCTATGACAGTCAGCAAACATGGGGAATGATCAATGCTTCAAAAAGCAGCCTGAACAGAATCCAGAAGCTTCATCGCCTTGATAAATCGGAGAAGAGTAACCGAATGAATCGTGGAATGAGTATGTGTCGGTTCTTTCATGGTGCCTACGCAATAGC